>MNCI01005417.1:24309-34525 GCA_015680685.1 Gnetum montanum | reverse complement strand
CACGTGCGTTACGTGTGGTAATCCTAGTAACAATTAGCGTTTGGTAGCCACAATTGCATAGTTCAGGGTGTGTATGGCATAGTTCAGGGTGTTGTAGTTAGAATTAGCTTTAGTCTCTCAACCCTTTACCTATTAGCATAGGAGAAAACTGTAAAATACCAAAAAAATCATATACCTCGGACTTACTTAACCATACACCGTGACAACAACAAGTAAGTCTGGGAAGACAACGAATGATTAACCCCAAGTGTTCCATGGGGCGTTTAGACATTTAGTCTATAGAGTTCGACCGGATCACGTGTGCGATGCTCATTTTGTATGGTTGAGTGTAGGGGTACCTCGCCACTCATCAGCTGTCATAGAGGATGCCACAAAGACAGGTGGACATATGATGCCTGTCCCATATGAGGCTAAGACATTAGCACTATGTGCATGTAGGGCTGAGTTGGCATCACAGATGCTAGCATAGAGGATTGCATAGACTATGTCAAAACTACAAAGGATAGGGTAATGGATGATCTTGCACCCTTTTGTGTATGTGCCTGATGGCTTGCCACAATGGGCATCAATCTAGTTGTTGATAGGGGAGATGTTGCTACCTCAAAGAAGGCATATGACTAAGGTTGTGAAGGAATGACATTAGAGGTGGACAGTAGGAAAGAGATATAAAAGGGATTCTCATTATTTGAGTGAGCCTCAAATTCCTGTTGCCCATCTTGTAGGGGTTCCTCATAGTTGGTTGTTGTGTTGTGCTCATTCAACCAATTCAGTTAGATGAGCTGGTCAAGCATCCACTAAAAGGTCTTGATGAGGGGGATTAGATCATTAGGGGTAGGGAAGTACTCCCTCCCATTCTAATGTATGAGCTCATAAGCTTGCTTTGCCTCTAACTCTTGGTGGTCTAAGGGAATGCCTGCTTGGAGCTTCACACAAAGGAAGTTATATTTGTCTTTATCAAGCACCGTGTGCTCAGGAGACTGGTTACAGAGCCTAAGGGATTACCTTCCCATGAAGATGGTTCCCCCAGTTCTAGGGATGTTGATTATGAATTCTTGCTAGATAGGTCAGACAATGACTGTGCCTAAGGCAAAGGTTGAAAGCTCTTTAAGATTCATGTTTCCGTGGAAATATGCAAAAGATGGAATGCTCGAAAAGAAATGGTTAAGTATAATGAGTGATGAAAATTTCTACATATAGAAATTTTGAAATGATAACCAAGTATGAGAATGCTACTAGAAAAATTATCTAATTCTGGTGTTATGCTTGCGATGCTCCTATGCCAAAGGCAAGCTACGCTCTTTCTAGCACACAGAGTTTAGGGCCTAAGTGTAGGGGATACACTTTGGCTTTTGTCCTGTTGGGTTCGAGGGGAACCAACAACTGGGACCAATCTACACCAACCAAATTGTAGAAAATCACAAGGGTGTCATGTCTACACTAGTTCAAAGCTAGTAACAAAGGTGCAGAGAGCATGTAGGACTACCACTGAATGTAGAAGGAAAATGGTGACCCTCCTTCTAGTGCTAGAAAATTGTAGTAACCAAAAATGTTGGCAGTTGGAATGTCAAGGGGTTCACGGGCACATAGCCTTAACCCCACCTTTGCATGATTGACTTTGCTAGGAAATAGAGGTGGAGTGCCTTAGACGATCTGGTTAATTGAATAGGGACTTCATTGGCTACAACCAAGGTATTAGGTGCAACCAGGGGGTGACATGGTTAACCAAAAATGCAAGCACTGATGGTGTTTTTAGTAGTATCGAGGCTGACTAAGCCTAAGCGTAGCAGGATCTTGCAGTACAAGAACGAAAATGCAAGTGTGCAAAAAGCATGTAAGATAATGAAGAAAGTGCAAGTGCAATGCTGAATGTTGAAGAAAATGCTTAAAATGCAAAGGAGAAAATGCTTAAAATGCTAAGGAGTTTGGGAGAAAGAAAGGATGATACCACCTTGGATGGGGAGCATAGTAATTACAAATGAGCTTTGTGGATGTATGCAATGGTATAGACAGGTGTAGTAGCAGTGTAGCTAGAGTCTTTGAGGTGTCTCAAGGTGAAGACTAACATCCACTACAAGGTTTGTGCCTACTGGGTTAGTTGTCATAGTGTCCTGTAGGCTTGTAGTGCACTATGATGCTAAGTGGGATACAAAGGTGTTGCTAAGATGTTGATATGCTCCAGTGTACAAGGTGCTCAAGGTGCTTCAAGTGCCAAATGGTGCACTGAGGTGCTAATGCCACTACTAGAATGAAATGCCAACCCATAGAGTGTGAAATTTTGGGGTATTTATAGGCTTAGGGCTAGTGTGAAGTGTGGAATGAGCACCATGTGGAAAAGGGGGAGGTGGAGCTATGTTGATCTTTGCTACACTCTTAGTGGGACAACTAGTGCTATGCTTTGATATGCTCCACTAGATCCTAGGAGAGTGCCAGATTATCTATGCTACTAAGACTACATGTACCAAGACTACAATGTACCTACAAATAGTTCAAAACAGTGCAATTGGGAGGCTACTCTCCAAGACTATAGTCTCCCCTCTTTCAAGTTGGATTGAGTATAGGTATAATTTTTGGACATGAAGGGGATACAAAAAGAGTGCAAGTTGTTGATCCTACTTGCCAAAAGACTACTGGAGTTGGAATGAAGACCTGTGTTGAGCTCTAGAAGCTTTTGAAAGTAGTTTCTTATTGCTACGCTAGCTATGCTCTAGAGCATAGCACAACAATTAGGAAATTCTTGCAAAAATTGAAGTCCAGTGCTGCTATGCTAGAGAGCATAGCAGGATGGGACAAAGCGTAGCACAGACACTTAGAAAAATCTAGCAAAAATTGTAGCCCTTGTTCTTACTACGCTAGTTATGCTCGAGAGCGTAGCAGAAAGGGTAGCTTCAAGAGTTAGAAAATCTACCAAATGCTTCTTCCATGCTAAGCTAGCTTGGTAACTTCTAGCTTGACACTAGTGCAAACTAGCCGTTGGAGTGTTGCTACACTGGAGAGCATAGTAAGAGGGAGGTGAGCGTAGCAAGACACTTAGAAAAATTTTTGTAGCTACTGTTTGGCACTTAGAAAATTTTGCAAATCTAGTCATGTTGCATGCTATGCTGGCTACACTCTAGAGCGTAGCCCCAATAGTGGGATCATGGGCCAAACACTTAGAAAAATTTTCCTTGAGTTAACACTTAGACAAATTTTCCGTTGCAGTGCTATTAAATTTGCTTTGAATTAATACTTAGACAAATTTTCCATTGCAGTGTTGTTACCCGAATTTGGTGGTGCTTCACCTATGACCTAGGGTTATCGAACATGTCACTTAGGGTTACCAGGACAAGACTTGCATGACTAAGCTAACACCTAATTATTACTATAGTCCATTGTCATTGAAGAAGGTGAGGGTCCATCAACAACTACTACCATTTAATGCATAGGCTCCTCTTTATTCCTACAACAAAAATTTGGGCAAGCTTTTGTGGGTTTGTTATTTTTGTTTATTGGCTTTCATAATGCCTTGACACATCTCCCTTAGTGCACTAGACTCTTTTGGAGCATCTTGCTACGCATCATTGGCAACCTTAGGGATGCCACTGTAATGATATTTCTCATGCAATCAACATCACATCCATTAATAGTTAACCAACATTAAGTGACATGCCTTGTTCTCATGGCCAACCAATTTGAACATGGTAATTCATAAGTAGGTCTTGTGTGACCTTCTTCCTTCCTTTCAAATAAAGTTAATTAATCTTTGCACTTTTATTTCATTTTTGGGGTTTATAGCTCCTATTGTTATGTTTTGTAGAAGTTTAACTATCTCAAATGACTAATTTGTGAAATGGTAATGCCTAATATAACTTTATCACCTTGAATTTTTCCAGAAAAAATAATTTGGAAATGGAGGGAAGATTTAGCTAAAAAATGAGGGGGTAATTTTAAATTTTAGAAAATGCAAGAGTGGAAAGTAAGTGCATGTGACCAACAGAGAGGTCATTGCACTTTTCTTCCATTATGCATAATCCCATGCCTTAAAAAACCATGATCATGCCCTGAAAGCCATGCAAAAAATTAAAAATAGGAAAGAAAAAACCTTACTCATGCCATCCTTTCTTGTACATACACAGATACACCATTACAATATTTAGCCTTGGAAAGCCACAACTCAAATACGTACAAACTATGCACCTTAAATAAGGGAGACCACCATCCCATACTATAAATACGGTAAGGGTCAATGAAGGAAAATCTCCCTTGATTTTTTCAGATATTTCTACCCTACTTTGTTATATTTTTATTCATATTTATGTTATAATTCATTCTGTACCTATCCCTACCAAAATAAACTACCTTATCCTTTTCTAATTTTGGGTTCAGTGACAATATATAAGGAGCTCAAAGGGAGCATCCAAAGCATGACATTTTTTTCAAAGTATAAATTTGAGAATCATCTCATTTCCTTTGTAAATTCTCCTTGAACTTCAATCTTCTCAACCTATGCTGATAACAGTCCAAGAACCAATTTTTTGCTAGGGTTTTTCACATTGAAGGTTTTCCAAGGTAACTTGGTGTCTTTTATTTTATGCAATTTCTTTTAAATTTAATATAATATTGGTGCATACTACTGGGAATAACAATTATGTATACGTATACATGGACACGTTAACTAAAAAGGATAAAGGCATCTATGACATATATATAACAATCTCACTCACTTGTTTCAGGTGCTAGACTGAGTGTGTTCAAGAGGCTTTATTGTTGTTATTAATTAGTAATTATAATAACTAGGCATCTATGACATATATAACAATCTCACTCAATGGTTTTAGTAGTTACTAGAGTGAGTGTGTTCAAGAGGCTTTGTTATTATTAATTACAATAACTTGGCACACAGATTTTTTGGAGCAGTAATCACACACACTGTCCCGCCATTGCAACGCTTGCACAAGGAAACTATCATGACCTCTTGAGATGCCACAATCCTAGGCTCACGTACAGGCATACATGAGCTACAGTTGATCCACACTTGGAGTATGGAAAGACATTTGGTACTACCAGGCAGAGCTAGGTGTGATGCATGCGAGGGTGCTACAACTGGGTTTTCCCAGATGTAGCGCATGTACATATGCTATCACTAGTTGGGGCGAAATAGATAGACAACAGAACTGGAAAAGGGGTTATGTGAAAACTCTTTGGAGATGCAAGTGATGCATTTGTAACGCTAGTCACGGGAGTGTACTAGCAAGGCCGGGTACTCCCATGCCTATAAAAATAGGAGGTGTTGCTCACATTGGGGGTAACCTCCTGTGTGTGTTGTAACATATTCCTTTGAGAGTAAAGGTTGGAGGTTTTCCTGTAAGTGTGTTTCCTTTGAGTTTTAGGACATCTGTGCATTCATTGCAAGTAGCTGCCTAAGTTGGACACTTAGCACTATCACCTAGTGATAAAAAAAATTAGCTGCTCAAATTCACCTGGTGACAATTGGTATCAGAGTAAGGCTATTCATGAAGGAGGACCTTGTTGAGCACATTGCTGTTTTGGAAGCATTGATTGGAGCCCCTGCTCTTAATGCTCGATCCCTTGCAGACTAGGAAATTCTACATCATAGGGAAATTAACGAATTGTAGCAAAACAATGATGTGGTGCAAAGTGAACTTGAATCTTATATTGGTGAGATCGAAAACGTAAAGGTACGTTTGTCATCCCTTGAAGATGACCTTGCATTGCTAAAGAAGATTGTTGCAGGATCTTCACACAGTAGCGGAAAATTGAACACCTCCAAATTGAAAGTGCAGGAGCCAAAATCGTTTGGAGGAAGCTAGAACATGAAGGAGTTGGAAAACTTCCTGTAGGACATGGAGCAATACTTTTGTGCTGCTTGTATTCTTGAGGACCAAAGGGTTACAATAACGAGCATGTATCTTATGGAAGATGCAAAGCTCTAGTGGAGGACATGACATAAAGAACAATGTGAGTGCTGGCCGCCCTCAAATCGCAATGTGGGAGGCACTAAGAAAGGAGCTGAAGGATCAATTCCTTTCTTTGAACGTTGCATGGGTGGCACGGGAGTCCCTCAGAAATCTGAGACACACCACTACCTTGTGTCAATATGTTAAGGAATTTAGTTCCTTGATACTAGACATCAAAAATATGTTTGATGAGGATAAGCTGTTTAACTTCCTTTCAGGGTTGCAGCCATGGGCTTAGGCAGAGCTGAGGAGGTAGAATGTGAAAGATCTACCAATGGCCATAGCCGTTGCAGGTGGCTTGGTCGATTTCAAATGGGGAAATTTCGAATCTAACTTAGAGCAAAAGAAGCCCTAGGATGAGGGTAAGAAGGGAGGAAAACAACAACAAGGTCCTAAAGACAAGAAGAAGGAGGGGGCACCCTCCAAACCCAAGGGAGAAGGAGCCTCCCAAGGGAAGAAATTCTTGTCTGGGTGCTTTATTTATGATGGATCACACCGAGCTTGTGACTACCCCTGGAGAGAGAAGCTCTCGACTCTTAGACTTTAGAAGGAGTTTGAGGGAGATTGCAACAACCCAAGGTGTAACCTATTACAGTTGTTGAACATCCTTTCTTACCAAAAGCCACTCCACCCAACGAGCTGATGTTCGTGGAGGTCTTCCTCAACAGACAGAAGGTAATCGCAATGTTGGATATGGGAGCGACGAACAACTTTGTGTCCCAGCAGATGGTGGAGAAACTTAGCTTGACCATCACCAAGAGCTAGAGCAAGGTTAAAGCTGTGAACTTGGGAACATAGCTAGTTCATGGTGTGATCTCTTCTCCTCTTAGAGTTGGCCTCTGCAAGGACGATTGTAATTTTGTGGTCATCTCTTTAGATGACTTTGAGTTGATTTTGGGGGTTGAATTCTTTGTAAGTGCCAAATCTTTAGTGGCACCACACGTGGGGGAAATGTTGATTGCCGATGAAAGGCAACCCAACTTTATCCCAATCAAATGTAAAGAGCCCAAACCAATGTTTCAATCAGCGATACAAATGAATTCAGGGGTAAAACAAGGTGAAGTCACTGTGCTGGTTGCCTTGGTGGAGATCAAGAAGAACCACACAGTGGAAGTGCTTGATTGTGTGGGGCATCTACTAACAGAATTTGCAAATGTGATGCCACCTGAGTTACCCAAGGTCTTACCTCCCAGGAGGAGGGTAGATTATCAGATTGAGCTGGAACTAGGGGCAAGGCCGCCCGTGAGTGTTCCCTATCGAATGGCCCCCATGGAGCTTGCTAGGTTGTGCAAGCAACTAGATGATTTGTTGGAAGCTGGTTACCTTCAACCTTCAAAGGCATCGTATGGAGCATCGGTGCTCTTCAAAAAGAAGTAGGATGGCATGCTACAGATGTGCATGGACTACAGGGTATTGAACAAAATCACCATAAAAAATAAGTATCCAGTGCCTAATGTGGTAGACTTGTTTGATCGTTTGGCAAGAAAAAGGTATTTTACCAAGCTCGATTTGAGATTTGGGTATTGGCAAGTGTGCATCACTGGGGATGAAGGAACAATAGCGTGTGTAACTCGATATGGCTCTTTCTAGTTTTTGGTGATGGAATTTGGGCTCACCAATGCCCCTGCCACATTTTATAATTTGATGAATAATGTTTTATATGAGTTCCTAGATAGATTGGTGGTGGTCTACCTAGATGACATTGTTGTGTATAGCAAGAGTTTGGAGGCTCATGAACAACACTTGAGGTAGGTTTTCTTAAGACTGAGAGAAAACCAATTATATGTAAAGAAAGAAAAATGCAAATTCGGTGTCCAAGAGATCTTGTTCCTTAGTCACCAAATATCAAAGGGAAAAATCTGGATGGATGACCAGAAGGTGTAGGCAATTGTGGAGTGGCTCGCTTCAAAGAAGGTGCTGAGTTGTGGTCCTTTTTAGGACTTGCCAACTATTACCGACGATTCATTGAGGGCTACGCAAGGAAGGTAGCCCCCTTAACTGATTTACTAAAGAAGAACCAAACATGGGTTTGGTCAGAGGCTTATGAGAAGGCCTTCAAACGAATCAAGGAAGCTGTAACGTTGGAACCAGTGCTGCAGTTGCCTGACTTTGAAGTTCTGTTCGAACTTCATACTGATGCGTCCGATCGCGCTATTGGTGGAGTGCTGGTGCAAGAGGAACACACAAGTGTGTTTGAGAGTAGGAAGCTCAAGGATGCAGAACAGCAATATACTACTCACGAGAAAGAAATGACAAAAGTGGTGCACTGCTTGAATGTTTGGAGGAAGTACCTGTTGGGAACAAAGTTCACAGTGGTCACAAACAATGTGGCCAACACATATTTCAAAACTCAAAAAAATCTCTCCTCGAAGCAGGCAAGGTGGCAAGAGTACCTTGCAGATTTTGACTTTGATTGGGTTCATCAACCTAGGTGGGAGAACTAGGTAGCATATGTGCTAAGTCGAAAGGAAGTCCAAGCTTATGTAGCATCATTGATGATAGTTTAATTGAACTTTATCAACATGGTGAAGGAAGCTACAAAAGCGAACAAGACCTATTATCAATTAAGACAATAAGTGCATGAAGGCCTCATGAGAAAGTATTGGCTTAAGGCTGATCTCTTGTATGCTCGGGGAAATAGGCTGTATATTCCTAAGGGTGAGGGACTATGGCATGAACTCATGAAGGAAACTCATGACACCCAATGGGCTGGACACTTAGGGATGAAGAGGATGTTAGCTCTTCTATCTTGAGGCTACTTTTGGCCTAAGATGGAAGAGGATGTGGAATTATATGTGAGAACCTATCTAGTGTGTCAACTAGACAAGACAAAGAAGAAGAAGCAGGCTGGGCTTCTTCAACCTCTGCCAATCTCGGAAAGACCATGGGAATGTGTTTCCCTAGACTTCATCACAGGCTTCACATAGGTGGATGGGAAGGCATTGATATTGGTTGTGGTTGATTGGTTCTCAATGTATGCAATGTTCATAGCTGCATCTCAAGTGTGCACTGCAGCAGCAACTGCCGAACTCTTCTTTTGGCATGTTGTAAAGGTATTCAGGGTACCATGAGATATTGTAAGTGACCAAGAGGCTTGGTTCATAAGGAAGTTTTGGGTGGTGTTGTTCTCTTTGATGGGCTCAGAATTGAAATTTTCCACAGCCAACCATCCTCAGATGGATGGGCAAACCGAGCTAGTGAATGCTTTCGTTGAAGAGTATCTTCACCACTTTGTAATCGCAAGTCAGTGGAATTGGGTTGCATTGCTGGACACCATCCAATTCTGCTACAACTTGCATCAAACTTCTTCAACAGGGTTGAGTCCTGCAGAGTTGGTCTTTGGGCGTTAGTCCATAATGCCCTTGGAGGTGGCGAGATCAAAGTCAAAGGGAAATGCCCAGCGAAGTATCTCTTTGCATGTGATAAGCAGAAACTATATGAGCAAGCTCAGGACAACTTAACTAAGGTGCAAAGGCGCATGAAGAAGTATGCTAATCAGAATCGAAGGGTGGTCGAGTACAACAAAGGGGATAAGGTCTTGTTAAAACTTACTCCCCAAATCTGGAAGAAGGTCACTAATAAATGGTATCTCAAAGCCCTTTTCTAGAGGTACAATGGACTATTTGAGGTTGTGAAACAGGTAGGCAATGTGGCCTAGCGATTGAAACTGCCGAAGCGGATGAAAATCCATTCGACATTTCATGTAAGCTTCCTCAAACCCTTCTATGAGGATGTAATGAGGCAAGAAGTCAAGAGAGCACCTCCTGGCGTTCGAAAGGAATTTCAAAAAATGGTTGAGAGGATTCTTAGCTATCGGACCGAGGGTGCTAGTCGAAAGAATTGACGCACTAACTACTTAGTTGAGTGGAAGGACTGTAGTGAAGAGGACATCACATGAGAACGTAATGTTACCTTTTGGCAGTTTGAAGAGTTGATCAAACTCTACTTGGAAGGACTTTCGATGAGGACGTCGGATTCATTCGTTGGAGGTGGGTTTGTCATGACCTCTTGAGATGCCACAATCCTAGGCTCACGTATAGGCATACGTGAGCTATAATTGATCCACATATGGAGTGTGGAAAGACATTTGGTACCGCTAGGTAGAGCTAGGTGCGATGCATGCGAGGGGACAACAGTTGGGTTCACCTAGATGTAGTGCATGCACATCAAGAGACACATGCGAGGGGGCTACAACCAGGTTCTCTCAGATGTAGTGCATGGACATCTGCTATTGCTAGTTGGGGCGAAATGGATAGACAACA
>MNCI01005417.1:0-19580 GCA_015680685.1 Gnetum montanum | reverse complement strand
ATTAACCTGGATATTCAAACTAAAGTCCTCACTGGGGTTCGCCTTTCTTCCTCTCAACAACAGCTTCTCAATATGCACTTTGCCGATGACTCTTTTTTTCTAGTTCATAACAAAGCCACCAATTTGCATCGCCTCTTATCAAGCGTGGAGCAATATTGCACACTCTCAGGTTCCAATATCAATTGGAATAAATCCTCTGTTTATAGCTTTATGGGAAATTACAACCATGTGACCAACTATAATTGGAAGCGACTTCAAGATCAAGACATTGTTAAGATTCTGGGAATCCCTTTCCATTTTAGAGGTTCAACCTGCATTCTCTGGGAGCAGGTTATTTATCGGATCCAAAAGAAACTTGACAAATGGAAGACTAAACCCCTCACACTTGCAGGTAAATACCTTGTATGTAAGTCCATATGTGCATGAACCCATGTGTACTACTCTTCGTGTTGGGCCCCCTCCCAAGCTGCCTACCAGAAGCTTGAACGGCTATTTCGTGACTTTATGTGGTCCTCCAAAGATTCTCAGAAAGGATTTCATCAAGTTGCTTGGAATATTGTTACTCTCCCCAAGAATAAGGGTGGCTTAGGTCTTTTGAATTTCTATAAGCAAGGAATTACTCTGGTTGCTAAGTGGTTGGTACAACATTTAGATGCCTCAGATATTATTGGGACCCTCCTCCAATTAAGGCTTCATCAAGCATTTCCTAAAAACAAGCCCTTTTGGAAAGGCATCCATTATGTCAATTGGATATTTTCCCCCCTCACTATCATTCTTCCTAGATCTCATGTTTTCAAAAGCATCTGGAGGGCCTGGAAAATTCTACATAGTTACATATACTAGACTAACATCAAGATCAACCCTATTATTCTCTCTCATTTGTGTCCATGGTAGTTACCTCTATCGCCCGCTCCCCTTGCCATCACAAAGGCTAAGGTAGCTACCTCGTGGTATCGGAAAGGTGTCATCTCCTTGAATTGTCTTAGGCTGGCTAGTCGTTGGATTTCGGGGGTTGAGTTCAACAATCTATATGGGGAGTCGACAACAATGAACCATTTCCTAGTCCAGATTTACTCCATTCTCCATGGTCATTGGCAACTAGATGTTGCAGTGCAAAGCCCTTTCCATGGTCTTCAATGGCTTAATGGGGTTAAACTATTGCCCTACCGACCATCTGTCCCTTTTCATCTTATGCACAACCCATCCAAGGTTATTCAATGCTGCAATAAGTATTGGCACAAACAAGAGTCAGTAACATTTTGGATCCCTCTCTTCCAACACATTTGGAAACTTCCAACTCTCCCTAAAATTAAGCAGTTCCTCTAGTGTCTCCTCCACCAGGGTCTACCTATTGGTAAACGTTTAAAATATCTAGGGATTCCCAATCCCAATTGCCCTCTTTGTGGTGGACAAGATGACTTTGTCCATGTGTTTTGGCATTGTTCCTTTGCTCAGCATGTGTGGGAGTGGGCTTCCATAGTTTTTCCATCATACAAGCTATCTCAAGAAGATGTCCTATTCGGCTTTTTGAACATTACTTCTGGTAATCTCAAGTTTTTGTGGAAATTTATTAGGCCTATTATTTTATATTATATTTGGAAGCGAAGATGCAATGTTATATTTCAAAGGATAGATTATTCTAATATATGTTTGCTTACCAGGTCGGAGAAGTTGCAGATCTTTCGCCTCATTCATTTCCAACTCACATCTCAAGCATCTAAGTTCAATCTAGATACTCATCAGTTGGTTCATCTCTTGCAACCGTGGGAAAGACCTGTGCATTCGAGTAACACTCATCATCAGTAATCTCTACAGGGAAGCTTCCCCTCTTTGTTGAGTGGAGTCATCATTGGAACTCTCTCTATCATTAATTGAGAGTTGTTTGCCTCATCTAATTCTATGTCATTCTATCTAGTAATGAGTCAGTATGTGTGGACGTTTGATAGTGCCCCAATTCGAGTTTCCTCCTTTAATACTTGTTTATTTATAAGGAGTGCTCCTAGCTTTCCCTTCCCCTCAAACCTATGACTTATTCAGGTTACTATAATTGATACACTTTTAATATTAATAGAACTTCTTTTCGGGGTCCGACACCCCCCCCCCTCCCCAAATTAAAGAAAAAAGGACAAAAAAATGTCTTTTGGAAAAACATGATGGGACATGATTTTGAAAAAATCCAATGGCATACAATAGGTGACGCAAGAAAACAAAGGATATGAGAAAATGCAAAGAGAAAAAAATCAAGGAAAGAGATGGGTAATGTAAGTTATATAATTTTCATTTATATGATTTTTACCCTTTTCTTTACTACCTTATGTGAGCCGTTGACTTTTTAATTTTGATTTTAAATTTTAAATTTTATTTTAAATCATTTTCATAAGTTTATTTATAATTTTTCTCCTTCTATCAATATCTTTAAGACTTAACATTCATAATACATATATAAGAACTCCAAATCAAATTTTGTTTAAACCTATGAGATCCTTATCAAATGTTCTACCTAGTCGTATACTAAAATCATATCAAAATATCACTTATCATAGTTTCCTAGTTTAAATAATGAAACTTTCATAGTATTTTAGCATCCGAGAAAGAAAACTCGTTTTACGAGACTATTGCCTAGGGCACCTCCCATATGGGTACGAAAACCTGGGAACAGTAGAAGGCTATGTGGCCTTTTGCAAATAATAAACCAAATCAAAGAAATCAAAATTTAAATTGAATGAATCTAAATTTAAATAGAATAATTGTCTCAAAGTTGAGAATACAATAAGTAACTAAAAGAAATGAATTTTTCTTGGTCCCGCTGATGCTGTTGATCTATGATTGCCAATGGTATTGACTGCTGGGCAGGAAGACCACAATCACCGTGAGAGAGGGAGAGAGAGAGAAAGAGAGAAAGAGAGACTATCCACCACAGTCTGCATAGGGCAGAAACTGCAATCCTCAAAGCCTGTCATTGTTTGCCACCTTTTGTGCACCAATGTAGAGAGGAAGATCATCCACCCACGTCTGCAAGAGAACCACACATCTCACGTTTTACACATGGGCTACGCTACCTGCGTTGTTGCAAACAGAAAGAAGAGAGAGAGAACCCTCCTGTTGTTGTTGAGAAGACCTGCAAGGATCCAATTTTGATCCATTGGCTCCTGCTTTGGACCCTCCTTGAAGATTAACCGGAAGCCTGTAAAGAAAAGAAAAGAAAGGAAGAAACTATTGCTTAGTGGAGAGGAAGCTGCCCCTTTAGACTCATAGCTTGAGCCCTTTAGGATTGATAGAAAGAGCCTCTCCCTGATAGAAAGAGCCCCCCTCTAGTTTTATAGTTGCTACGACCATCCATAATGATGCCCATGTTTCATGTAACGGATACAAAAACCTCCACCACTTCTTGCGTAATAATGCCCACGTTCTCCAATTTAAGTACCCATTATGTCCATAACTTCCGAAACATTTGCCACTAATGTTCGAAACCGCCACCATCAATGACCACCACCCAACAATTTAAATGCCCACAACTCACATGATTTTTACTGTGGTTATTTAGAGAGAGAAATAGAGACGTTGATAATTATGGCCCCATGACAGCATGTGAGTGTTAACATCAACAACTAGAAAATATGATATTTTTAAAATCGTAATTCTCATTTTAGTAAACCAAAGATCAAAACCTACATTTTTGAATGTCCCGGACACATTGGTAAGGTCAGATTCTAGGTAGGACATCATCTTAAGGTACCTCCTTAACAAAGCTGATTTATGAAATATTTAATCATAATTAAAAATAGGCTCCAAATCCTAGTTTACTAACAAAGGTAACAAGGGATATGGTTTGGGGAGGGTTAGGGTCCATAATTGCTCCATGAATAGAGTATTACATAATCACATGTGCATAATAAAAATTAAAGATGCATAACTAGATGTGCATAATAAAGTATAAATATGCATAAAGAAATAATTATGCATAGCCAAATACTTGTAAAGGCATGATAATTGACAAAAGAAAAACTTCTTGGGGTAATTGGATTTCAACATTTAATAATAAAATATAAAATAAATCTATGCTTGAGCTCCAATAATACTAAAATAAATGATACAAAACTTTAACAAAATACCATAGCAAGGAGATTGCATTCACTTATGTAAGAAACTAATAACAACAACAACAATAATAGTAGTAATAGTAATGTAATCCTATGATTTAACCAAGAAGATTATAGCTGATTTATCGAAGCCCATCTAAAATTATTAAAGAATTAATCACATGCGTTAAATAACTAGACCTTTGCAAATTCTTAGGTTGTGACACTATCTCACACTCATCCTTGTCCAAATATTATCTTGATACTTCATTAACATAATCTCACAACTAAATAAATAGTAAATTAACATGATTAAAAAATTCCAAATAATGTGGACAAGTTATGCTCAACTAAGTACCCCATGCTACATAATGACATTCCTTGGTACCTAGCTAATAGTCTCACAAAGTTAGTGTAACATAGATGGGAGGTATTGAACCCTAGCTACTGCAACATAATAAAAATGTACCAATTAATTCCAAAATATTAACATGTAATTAATAAACATTAAGAATTAAACAAAAAGTCATAGCTTAATGCTACAAGCTAGCTGAGTGACCAACAATATACTAGCCAATGGTTTAAATCATAAAATGCTTAGTCATCCTATAGCCAATTACCAAGGTCATCTAAGGAACTCCAAGTTAGGGGTATTATATTTTTTATGACATCTATCTCTCTCTTCAAATTTAACTTCTAGGTAATGTTGGATTTGTCGCAATTAGAAATAAAATGTTCTTCTTCTACAATTTAATGGTTGAGAAGCTCTATCTGTTCTCCTTTAACAAGATGCTACCTTTATTTTGTATAATTTGAAAGCTTATCATCTGTGAGCATGTAACAAATTACATTTACCCTTTTTTTTTGAATTATCAATAGAGAGTTTTGTTATTTTGGCTTGGCTTCACTACATAGGTGTTGATGCAAAAATTTGGGCTACGAAGGCACACTAACGCATAATGCCTCTAAAGTTCTTGATTTGACAAGGTTATTTCCTAGGGTACCTTGCTTATGGGCACGACTAGCCCAGGAATAGTCTCAATGGAAGAGGAATGTGAATGATAATTTAAATAAAATTACTACATTTGAAAATATTAAATTATTTTCAAATAGAAATATTGAAGATGAAATAATTTAGAAGGATCATAATATTAAAAATAAAATAATAGGAAGCAAAGAAAAGAGAGAACTTAGCATATTCATTAATAGATACAAATAGCCATGGTGGTAATACATAGCAGCTGCAACAAGTGGTATCAACAGCTTGTAGATGAAAACACCATCCAGTAATGACTAATAGCAACAACAATAAGAAGCATCCAAGTAGCAACACTAGGTAGTGAGTTGCATGTAGCAATAGCAACACTAATATAAAAGGGAGAAGGGATATGAGATCAGGAGATGGTGGGATGGAACTAGAGAAGGGAAGAAGAAGCAAGATATGGAAAACAAAAGAGAGCAGCCATTAGACTTTGTTTTCTCTTCTAATCCTAGTGATGTCAATAATAATTATTTTCATTTATGTGTATGGGCTTTTATAGCCCTTATGTTCTCCTCCTTATTTTTCTCCATATGTGCCTGTCAATCAACAACTAAGAGTAAGTTAGTAATTAATTGATTATAAAATACCAAGGGTAAATCTATCAAACAATTATGAAAATAACTAAGCATAAACATGGAGTTAAAACATAACATATATATTATTTATTATTATTATTATTCATTTTAAACAAAACTCAAAACAAAAGGAAAAATTTTGCAGTCCAAGATTGGCTAGCATCGTGAAAGAGTGAAAGAGAGAAAACAAGGCATGCAGTTGATGGTGGGGTTGATGGGAGACTAGGAGATGGGTTGGCGATGCTGAGGATTTTGACAGGTTGCAACAATGCATAGAGAAACAAAGTGGGCATCAAGCAACATACTGGAAGCATAAGGTCTTGCAATAGTAGGGAGAATGAGTAGAGCAGCACGACAAGAAGAGGTGATTAGCAAAGGTAGAGTAAAAGGATCTATGCATGAGGGTTTTGCAACAAAAGGGGGACACACAGGAGCACTGTGGCCGTAGGTGGAGTGGTGATGCAGGGNTAGAAACACATGCAAGGAGGTAAATCTCACCTACCCCCAACGTGGAAGGGTGGGGGTTTTGGAAACTATTCTCCTTCAGCATGGAGACCACATGCACAACCGAGAAACCTTTCCCTCTTAGTATGGAAGTTTCCCCCCAATGTGGAGACCACATGCACAACCTGGAAACCTTCCTCCCTTAGGGTGGAAGTTTCCTCCTAACATGGAGTCTTCACCCCTAGCATTGAAAATTGCATCCCCCAACATGGAAACCACAATAGTTAAATTTCAACAATTCATGCACTTCAACATTGACTAGCCACTGTAGCAAGCATGGTGGAGAGCTCAACATGGAAGATTCATCTTCTGCAAGGAAGGTATGCCCCGATGACTATTTATAGTAAATGAAATGGCCATGGGGGGAAGCACTTACTATGTATCGTAACCCATCCCCCCACCCCTTTAAAAAAATTTTGAAACCCAACTTACTTTAATTTGGTAGCCAATTTGCAAACAATTTATAGCCAAACCATAGCCATTTTCAGCCCCATGCATGGCCCAAAACCTATAAAAACTAGCCTCCAACACCATTTACAGGTTCAACAATATTGAGCAACTTTTAGCATACAAACACTTGGTAGTTTCATAATTTTTTAGATGGTTAGGCAATTTTCCAAACACTAATTCCACACNACAAACACTTGGTAGTTTCATAATTTTTTAGATGGTTAGGCAATTTTCCAAACACTAATTCCACATTTGGGACTTTCTTAGGCACTCAAGAGCTCTTGCAAGTTCCCATACTTGCATTCTCTTGAACCCTAGTGTGGAACCATTATAGCCTTGAGACTTGTGAACTTTTAGTGTCAAAGCTACATTTCTAGGGCTTCCAATCCTCAACATGGAACAATTTGGCAACCAAATTTCTCATTCTTCTCATCTCCCCCCAGCAGTGATCTAACTTGTAGATTTTAGGTTGTAGTGAAGGAGGTTCAATATCATCAGGAGTGGCTTAGCATTTGAATCTTAGAGCAAATCACATCAGCTTTAATAGGCTTTGAACACTTGCATAAGTGAACCTTCTATCTACTCATCCAAGCACCATTTGTACACATTTCTCTAACTCATATTTTATTCTTTTTTAATAAATTTTTAGGTTTTGGGTTTTGTGTATGAAATATATTTGTTTATTATCTGTGCATTATTTAAAATTTGCTATCAATTTTACATTCCATTTCATTTTATTACCATGCTTTGCATTTCATAAGTCCATGGTTGATTTGCCAGACTGGCCAAGGCACCATGAATCCCATTTTTTCCCTTAGAGGCCTTGGGGATTCATGGGTTGAGGAATTAATATATTAAGGATCCTTAGGTTTTTTAACGACTAAGATTTTTAGTCGCAACAATTTTTCTTGGTGCTAGAAGGAGGACCTTTGCCTAAATTTTGTGACTAGATTTATCTTTGTCATTGCCAACATTGTCATTTCCAAGCTTTTCCTTGATTTCTTGTAGCCAAAAATTTTGAAGAATCAATGCTGATCTTCCCACCCCTCCCCTTGTGATCAAAACCATAGCATGGAAGTTGCAAGTTATTGGGTGTTGGCTTTTCATAGCACTTGCTATGAATTTTACAGCCCAAAGCTAGCATTGATATCTCTTTTCCCCTATTTTTTTCTTTCTACTACCAATATTTTATTCTCTAGTTTCTAAAGTGGGTGGTTAAACTCTTCCATAAGTTAGCTTTCCCCCATTTTTCCAAGTTGAGAAAATTTTCAGCTGGCTAAAACTAGTTTTAGAAGAGATACCAACCTTCCATTTTGATTTTTCAGCCTTTTCCCCTTGTCAATGTTGGGTTAGGACGTGTGAGATTCCCATTATCTCACCCCCCTTCTTCCCCCCTACCATACCCAACATAGAAGCAATTGGGAAGCCTAACATAGAAGAGGCTTAATACCAAACTATCCAAAACCAACATTATAAATCAAAAGCCTTCTTCCATATTTTTGCAACCAAAATGAACATTGCCCCTTCTCCCTTGTGACTAAACTAGTAACATGGAAGTTGTAGGTGGTTAGGTGGTGACTTTTCATAGCACTTGCTATGAATTTTCCCTCCAAGGCTAGCGTTGAAGCCTTTCCATCCATCCTTTTACTTTTGTTTCCAATTTTCTTTCAATTTCTAAACTGGGTGATGTAATCCTTCCAAAAATTACCAAACTTCTAGAAGTTAGCTTCCCCCCCCCCCCAAAAAAAATTTTCCAAGCTAAGAGAATTAGCATCCTACTAAAACCAATTTTCAATAAGAAAACCCAAACTTTCCACTTTGGTTTTCAGCCTTTCCCCTCTTCAATGTTCAGTTTGAAGATGTGAGATTTTCATTATCTCATCCTCCCTTCTCCCCTACCATACCCAATGTAGAGGAAATTGGGAGGCCAACTTGGATGAGCTTAATACCAACGTTTTTAACTTTTCATTCTTGGTAAGGAGGAAAACCCCTCTTATCCTCCACTTACTAATTATAGTAAGTACCTCAATTTTTGCCATTTTCATTTCCAACAATCCACTAAATCGCCCTTCACCCTCATTGGCAAAGATCATAGTCAATAAGCCATGAGGGTCTATGACCACAAAGACCCTATTATCATTGAGTGTAGGTGATCTTTGAGGGTTAGAGGGAAGAGTCCTAATTTTGCAACAATAAATGAAGTTTGTTACAACTTCATTTATGCTAAAATATAGATAGGCATGCTAATTCCATGTATTGAAGTAGATGCCAAGAGGGAGTTTGAGCTTATACATAGGAGTGTGAAGGAGTACATCCCTTCCCCGTATGACCAAATTCCCTTTAACAACATCTATGCTAGCATCCTAGCCCAAATTAATTAGCATGGAAGAGGAAGATGGCAAGCATAGCTCTAAGGAACAAAAAGAAGAGGAGGATGAATTTAAGGCAGAATCTTAGCTTGAAAACATCCTGGGAGGGTTTTTCCAACAAACATACCCCAAGGTCCCAACATCTTTCTCTAATGCTTTTGTTTTCTCCATGGGCATGGTACCACCATCTTTCACTCCTTCCTACCCTACTATGGCGGATCCCACACAGATTGTAGCCACACATCAAACTCAACCAATGCCACAAACAATAAACTATAACACATCAATGTCATTTACAACACAGTCATTTACCACAAATCTGCTAATTACTCATGTGGAACCCACCATGGAATCCCAAGCAACACAAGGGTCACACATCCCATTTGTCCCATTTGTGCCTTAAGTATTAGCATAAACATTTGGCCCATAAGCCACAACCATAATGCAACCTTTTCCTTCTATCATGCAATCCATAGCAAGGCCACAAGCATTACAATAGATGCCACAGCCCTATGTACAAATCCCACAACCAACAAGGCCACCACAAGGTTTGGATTAAGCCTTTCAGATGATCCAAGGCCTAATGGAGGAGTTGAAGAGGCTTAAAGCCTCTACTTCACAAACTGTCAAGATTATGGACTTCTACTAAGACAATCCCATAAGTCCTATAGTCCTATCCTTGACACTTCGTCCTAGTGTCTCTATTTCCTAATTTAGTAAATATAATGGAGAAGGTAACCCTAATGCTCATCTTATTACATTTTGATCCAAATGCTTACTCTTGCAACCATGGCCTCATACTATCATGAGGATTTTGCCTATGTCTTTGACTAGAAAAGCACTTGATTGATACCATGCATTTCTCAAAGGATCCATATCCTCTTTGGAGGACTTGGTTGCCTAGTTTATTAATCACTTCAAGTATAACTTGAAGCCTGATACAACACTTGACCAACTCATGAAGGTCAAGCAAGGGTCCTTAGAACCTATACAGAAGTTCATCCAATGATGGAATGGATTACTGAACGAAATACCAAAGCCTATAGCCAAAACCCACTTGTTATCCATATTTAAGGGAGTAGTTAATGACTTCATCAAGTCTAAACTCTACTAGCTTGACCCATCAACCCTTAGCTAGGCATTCTCTCAAACCAAATATATAGAGGATGTTGCATAGGCCAGACATGATCTAGCCTACATAGCATATAAAAATCAACACACTTTGATGAGTGGTGAGGTACCCCTACGCTCAACCATATGAATATGAGTGTGTCTGTGTGATCTGATGGAACTCTGCAGATGGATTAGCTATGGCACCTAGATAGTTATATGTTGATCGCAGTTCGCTGTCTTCCCACTTGGACTAGTATTTACTTTATCACATATGGTTTAGTCTAGAGTGAGGTGTATGATGTGATTTTTAACACTATGCTACTCCTAAGGACAATGAGAAATAATCTTGATTAAGCTAATGAGCAATATGAAGTAAAATCTAAGCTAGCCTAAGTGCGATGACCATCTATCCTTAATCATTTGTACGCATCTTGGACCTCGTGTACTACATTTGGGATTACCAAGTGCACATTACTCGAGCACTACTTAATATGCTATTGGGTTTCCACGTAGTGACACTTAAATGTTCGTGATTAAGATGTAATCATTCCGTGTTAACAATAGGAATAGTAAATGATGATAAAAGAAATATTAACTAAGAAAATAATAATAAATAATAAATAATCAAAACAAATTAAAAGCTAAGTGAATGTTGCAATGATGGAGTAATCTCGATCTTTATTGCTGATCATGTGCATGTCCAAGTACGTCACACTCGAAGAAAGGTTTCATACGATTACAAGCATCACACTGTAGGCATGCACTTGGGAAAGGAAAGGAATTGAAAACTAATAAAAAGACTCAACCTAAAGACTTACCAATCAAAAGACTCCTCCCCATGCACCTGAGTGCTATATTTATAGGTCAACGCAGGAATCATGATATTGTGTATATGATATTGTATCCAGGCTAAGATATCGAGTACCCAATATCTTATACTCAATATTGGGTACCCGATATCGAGGCATGGCAAACCACAATTCATCCTACCCCCACGACTGAATAAAAACTCATCCTCGAGTCAAACAAAGTGAGGAAAAAGTTCATTCAATTACAAACAGTGGATAGGTATGGGATTATTGAATGACCATGGACTGTTTCATGCCATAGTATGGGATTAAACAAATTTGGACACAAACACAAAATACAAAACTTGTGGAACTCATGTGATTCCCGGTGGTGGTGACTATTTCATGGATGCCTTTCCTTTATCCTACGCTTCAGGCTTCTAAGATTGATATCATTGAAGAAGGGCCTAAAGTTTCTCCTCTTCTGTCCAAGGATCATGAGTTGTCCATGCTAATGTTCCAATGTTTGATGGAGTCGGCACTTCCCACAAACATGGCAACTACAGGAACACTTGATTGGCCTTGACATACCATGTTGCAAATAGCTGTCATTCCTCTTCATAGGCCCTGGCCCTAACCTCTCCATGTTCTTCTTGCCCAAACTATGCAGTAACAAGAGTTTCCTGATGGATGTTGGATGTTGTGCCTCCTGCACTGCATGTTTTGCATGAGGTCCTTGGCCTCAGCCTCCTCTCAGGCATTTAGTTGCACCTTGAGAAGGTCCTCCTTGCTGTCCTCTTTTAGGGGCCATTTGTAATCACATAAGGACTGATTGTCAGTAAGGTTGTTTAAAGAAATTTAGTTATCTTATACCTTATTCATTACATGTAATAAATGTTTAACTTGTTACTTAGTGTGATTCTAGAGTTAGAGATTTTTCAAGAAATTTGTCCTAAAAGTTTAATGCTGGACCTGATCTATTTAGGTGACACATAAAAGGACATGTAATGGTTCTGAGGAATGTTCGATAAAATGAGGATAAAGGAAAGAATAGATTTGACAAGGGAGTACTCGAAGGGTATAAAATGATGTGGTGGTATGCAACAAGTACAAATTACAAAAGTCATGCAAGTGGGTCCTCCCCAAAGTAAATTCCAACCTATAATGCCCTTGCATAACCATGCCTTAAGATATCCGTAGGTAGTAGAAGGGTTAAATGCAACCTGCACCTATGCAATAAAACACACGCATGTTAAGCACCACTGTTATGAGATATGAATTCTATGCCACAAAAGACACAAGTTAGAAGTACTTGGACAGTGAGATGAGAGGAATCATAGAAGGGATCGCAAAGATCGGGACATGAGGTAATGAACTCTTGGCACAATGAATTCAAAGTGTTTTGTGTGATTAAAGTACCATTAGCCTTTTGCTCCAAGATCAAAACCAAGTCCATACCCCTAATCAGTGACATCGCATTATTTCATCCCAATGATAGACAACCATAAGAGCATCAAGATATCAAGGCGTACGTTCACTTGGTGTTTTGTGCAAGGGAGGAGTGATTCAAATTTTTCTGTGGTGCATTTTTCTTGGACTTTTCTTTTTTGCTTCATTTCTTCCCTTGCTTTTCTTTTTCTCTCTTTTTCTTTTCCTTGTCTTTTTCTTCTTTTGGCTACTTTTTGCACTTTGTCTTTCCCAAAAGTGATCCAGAGAAGCTACCAACCTTTAGGCATGGGTGCATGTCTTTCTAGTGGGACCCCCCAGAACAACATTGAGTTCCTTTATTGAGTGCTTTTATCACAACTCTTACTCCCATTTTTCATTAGATCTACAAGGATCTTAGTACAAACAAGCTACATGATAGTACCTACAGATGTCACCAAAGAGAATCCACAAGTCCCCTTGATGTCACACCCTTTCTATTCCCTCTTAGTTCATCACTCTTCACTCTGGGCATAATGAGTACAAAGTTACTTTAAGTTTTAATGATAATATGAATATCATCGTACCTAGAGTAGAACCTCTTATTAATAGAATGGATGGGTGGATTGTGTGGGCTCACTATCCAAATAACTAGTCCCTTGTGACTCAATAACATAGAACAACACCTCAACCAACAGGTCACATGAGTATTGTATTCATAGATAAGATCACCCTAAAGAAGATAAAACAATAAATTGAAAGATGAAAAATTAGAAAATGAAAGACTAGAAAACAAAAAATTGTAAAACCAAAGAACATAAAAAACATTTACTAATTCTACTTGTTAGAATGGGGGGTGTCCCCATGATTGAACCTTTGATTATGGTGAGAATTAATAAATGAAAAGTTTGGATCCATGCATGTTGGAAATATTGTGGTTCAGTCATATCCAAACCACTTTGTGTCTTTTGGTATGGTGGTAGGAATGTACACAAATTGGGGTTCACACACTTGATTAAAGTAGGCATAGTGGGGTAGATTATAAGATGTGGTCATGTGATAAGAGGCTAACCCACTATGACACTCGTGACCATAAGGCACTATGCAAGGATCGATATGTCTCCCCACCTTTTTATATTCATTGGGTCGCAAGGTTGTTAGAGTATTGATTGGTGGCCTGGATAAGGTAACACGAGACATTGAGTTTGAAGAGGAAGGTAAATCACAATGTTGGACTTATGCTAAGTTGGAGGATGTACTGGTTTTAGAACCATGCTGTCTCTTTCTACGACCATGCCTAAAGAAAGGATGTTTCTAATGTTGTGGAGGACTCCCACTACTATTGATAGTAGTAGCACAAGTGATGTTTGTTGGTTGGTGTTGTTGTTTCAAACCTTTCGATACAATTGGTGGCAATGTAGAAGGACATGGATGATGAGAATATTGAGAGTAAGGAGGAGTGTAAAGAACATGAGGTGGTGATCCCATAGGAGAGGGCATGGATTGATGATACTCGGGAGAGTGATAACGATGAGGTGAAGTAGAGGATGTTGATCAAGTTGGAGAAACAAGGTGTTGAACATAATAAGTGCTTGATCTTGAGTGATACGAAGGGTGTGGCTAGTTTGGTGATGGCCTCCCCCATGACTGGGGGTTTTGCCACTGCGATTGAGTATAGTACTAAGGCCAGTAAGAATTTTCCATGGATAGTATGATGAGTTGTGGAATTGCCCATAAAGTTGTGGGACAAGGATGCACCCAACCATGTACTTATGTACAAAATCTAGATGTAATGTTCATCCCCAATGCTCATGTAGATGTGACAAGATTGGGCATTGGCCTCTTGGATGATCGTATAGGAAAACATCACATTGATACTTATGTTTTGCAGTTGAGCCCCTATCCTTATTTTCTTCAGCCCTTCTTTTTGATTGTCGAATGGTGTTCTATCCTATTTCTAGGTTTGGTATCCTTTGTTTGTTTTGGTCATCAAAGTTATCTTGCATGGGTCTCCCTCTGATAATGTCTACATATTCTCTACATTTTTCATGTACCCACTCTATCATCTTGTTGTTCTTTGCCTCGATTTCATCTAGTGATTTTGGTATTGGCAAAGGTAGAAATGGTTTCACCTCCTCAAGGTGAGTTGATTTCTCCTCTTTATGATTATGGACCTTTGTTACTTCAAGAGTTTGGTCCTATTGAGATTTTTCAACATTCTCCCATTTGGCTATTTCTCCTTCTTCTTTTACTACCAGCTTAATAAGTGTTTGGAATTGATGGGTTCATAGTTCATATAGTTGACCTGAGGCATACATCCCTAGGGTCTCCCTTATTTCATTACGGAGCCCATCCATGATGTGATACATTAGCCTTTCCTTGGAGAACCCATGGCCTGGGCATTTGTTTAACAAAGAGTAATATCTTTCTAAGGCCATGTCCAAGGGTCAATGTTGCCTTTGTTTCCACTCTTGGATTTATCTCCTCAAGGCTAACACTCTTGCATAGGTTTGATATCTTTCATTGAAGAGTTCTACCATTGTGGGCCAACAACGAATTGATTTCAACTTTAAAAACCTATACCATGCTTTTGCTTGGCCAACGAGTGTCATAGGGAAGAGCTTAAGTCTTTGCCACCCATTATCAATATTGTTCCATGCATAAGCATCGTAGAAGGCTTGTAAATGATGTTGCAGATCTAAATCATAGCCTCCTGAAAACTTGGGAAAGTCATTTAAGTCAAGCTTGGGTAGATGACTTTCCTTACGATGCTTGCGGGATATCTAAATAGCCTCTTGTATATGTATTAGGCTCTTAGTGGCCAATAGAGGTTCATCTTCACTAAGTTATGAGTTTGTGAGTGGGGACGATGTTGTCTTTGTTTATGTTGGCATTCCTAACTTTGCCCATGGGTTCAATTTTTGTTTCTATGCTGACCCCTTGAAGAATAGTCATCTGTATCACAACCTGACATTGAAAGAGTAGAGAAAGAGAGGGAACTAAAAAACTCATCATAACTTTGGTAAGTCTCCAAATCATCCCCTAATGTACTCTTGCTACCCATTGAGATGGTCCTAGGCCTTACAAGCCTCCTCACTCTAGGGGATGTCCCATATTCACTAGAGGTGTCTGAGTTGGATGACAAAAGTCCTTGAGTATCGGTGGGATGTCTATGAACATATAAAAATCTTGCATAAGATTGAGTACTCCAACCTCTTCATTGGTTCTCCAATGAATTGCCTTGCTAAATTTTGCATTATCACTATCTTGTAAAAGAGACATTGTTGTGAGTTGTGTGTGATTTAATTGAATTGAGTTTCTTTGTTTGAAAGATATATCGTTAATACCCTATTATAGCGATCTTGTATGGTATAACTAATCTAGATAACTAGCACTATCCCCAAATGGCACCAATGATGAGCGGCGAGGTACCCCTACATTCAACCATACAAATACTAGTGTGTACATGTGATCTGGTTGAACTCTATGGACAAACTAGTTGTGGCATCTAGATAGTTATACGTTGATCGTAGTTCGCTATCTTCCCACTTGGACTAGTATTTGCTTTGTCACGTATGATTTAGTCCAGAGTGAGGTATATGATGTGATTTTTAACACTATGCTACTCCTAAGGACAATGAGAAATAATCTTGATTAAGCTAACGAGCAATATGAAGTCAAATTTAAGCTAGTGTAAGTGTGATGAGCATCCATCCTTAATCATCCATATGCATTTTTGACTTCATGTACTACATTTGGGATTACCAAGCACACATTACTCAAGCACTACTTGATATTCTACTAGGTTTCCACGTAATGACACTTAAATGTTTGTGATTAAGATGTACTCATTCCGTGTTAACAATAGGAATAATAAACGATGATAAAAGAAATATTAACTAAGAAAATAACAATAAATAATAAATAAACAAAACAAATTAAAAGCTAAGTGAATGTTGCAATGATGGAGTAATCTCGATCTTTATTGCCAATCATGTGTGTGTCAAAGTACGTCACACTCAAAGAAAGGTTTCGTACGATTACAAGCATCACACTACGGGCATGAACTTGGGAAAGGAAAGGAATTAAAAACTAGCTGAAAACTAACAAAAAGACTCAACCTAAAGGCTTACCAACCAAAAGACTCCTCCATTTCTTAAGTGCTATATTTATAGGCCAACACAAGAATCACGATATCATGTATACGATATCGTATCCAGGCTGAGATATCAAGTACTTGATATCTTGTACTAGATATCACATACCCAATATTGGGACTTGACAAACCACGATTCATCACACTTGAAGAGACAATGAAAAGAGCAAACAAGACAATATAACTATAGCAACTGTAACTAAAGAAACAAAGACTATAAACCAGGGGCTGAAGGCCAATCCATCTAAGGCCCCTACCAATGACCACAATAACCAACCATTAACCTCTAAGGTGACTACATCAACAACAACCAGACCTAACTTCAAAAGGAAAGACAAGTCTAAATACACTACATTACCTATAAAACCATCTGAGTTGCTAGACCAACTATTAAAAAGTGGTTGCATGTAGTACAAACAAATGACTAAAGCCACTCGAAAGAAACATGAGTGGGTATGCGAAATAGCCAAGGATTCCACTAGAGTAACAAAGGATGATCCCCAGTTTCCTAGATACTTCAAAATAGACTGCTTCTACCATTATCATCAACTATGTAGTCATGACACAAACTTTTGCCTTGCACTAAAGGATGACTTACAAAGGATGATAAATAGTGGAAAGTTGGTCTTAGATGCTTCCAACCTAGTTTGGCCACAAGACCAATTGATGCAAGTATACAAGGACCCTTTGAATGCTAATGATAGTCCTTATGTTATTTTAGCATTCAACATTGATGATGATTAGAGACCTACAAGAGAACCATTTGTGATTCAAGTACCCCCTCTACAATGAAAAGGCTTCTTCAGCTTCCCATAGCTTAAGAACTCCCTTTGTCATAAGAGTACCATCAAGAGTGCCTCTGAGGAAGCGTTTTGTCATCAGGGCTTCCCAACCCAATACAACCCAAATAGCCATAACCTAAACAACTATACAATGACCTCCTATGGTGGCTAATGCTACTACTTCTTCCTCATAGCCAAGAACTAACAACCAAAAAACTTCAACCAAACAAAGAAATAAGCATAAGCAAAAGCTTGACAACAAGACCTTGGTTGGCTCAATCATGAGCTCTGTCTTCTCCCATCCATCAAGAAATTCACCTTCCTTATGAGGGAGGAGAAATCATCATTCATGGTGATAACATGGTTCTCCTAGCTGTCAAAAACATAGACAAAGAGCAAGGATCTGAAGTGGAGCTTCAAGAAGAAGCTCCTAGTCATGAAGTAAAAAAACCCAAGAAAGCCAATGATGACAACGATAAGCAACAAGATACATTATGGGATGAACTCCCTTTTAACATCATAAGTGAAGGGGATGGTGAATATAAGCTTATGAAAAGTATGCCTTACTCACTCCCTAATCTTGCAAATATTAGGAAGAATTTGCTCAAGTGAAGTTTACCTTAATCTTCAAATGCCCCTATGACCAAATGCACTGATAGCCATGTAGCCTTGCTTTTCTTTTGTAGTTTATTATATCTTTTTATGCATTTGTTATTTTACTCTCTATGTGTGTAGCCTATGCATGTATCCTAAGTTTGTTTGCATTTTTACCTACTTACTACAACCTTTCTTTATTGTGTTATAAACATCAAAAAGCCTCATAAATATAAGTCTTTTTTACAACCCCATTTGCTAAGACATTAAACTGGCATAATGGTCTACTAAGACCTTAAACTAGCCTTATGGCCCACCATGGCCTTAAATTGGCAAAGATAATCACACAATCCAATTCACTAAGACTTTAAACTAGCATTATGGCCTACCATGACCTTAAATTGGCAACATAGACACAATCGTGTAACATAACCTATGCCTGTGATGGCCTAAAACTAGCAAATGTCTTGTTTATTATTACACTTCTTTTTATCGATTAGACATTTAATGTTATAACTAAAATGTCAACATAGCCATTCTCAATTTTTAAAACATTTATAATGTTTAATTTTACTATAGATACATATAGCCAAAAATAAAACCAAAATTTAAATTTAAATTTAAAATGTCCATAACATACATAGCCATGACCATAATATGTGGCAAGAATGCCAAAGAATAACAAATAGCCATAACATAATCTTGGTAGCCAACAAGCTAAACTAAAGGAGGCTGTTGAGTGACATCTAGAGTAGGGAGTGCTGGGTCATTCCCACGCTCACCACTAGAACCACCAATGTCTCCTAAGGCTCAAAATGCAACAACATATAACTAGTTAGTAACCCATAGCCAAAATCATGACTTAAAACAAAAAAATAAAATATAAAATATATCAAACTTGTGAAGTGCTGGCACATTTGGCCATTCCATGGAACAGTTGAAATATTTTATTGGAAGAATCTATGGTTGTAAATGCACAAGTAAATTTCANACAAATTTTGAAACCCTCATTTACAAAACACGTGAGGAAAGGGGTTATGCCCTATTAAAACCCTGATTTGTATTGCAGGCCGTGGCATTTTTTTTCTTTCTTTCTTTTCGTGATGCAGGCTGCGGATCCGCCGGACAAAGATCTATGAAATATTGGCCCGTAATTCGGCAAACAGAAAAACGCAGGAAGGCAAATAGAAAAAAGAGAGAACAAAAAACGCAGGAAGCCCTAAATTAATTTAGGAGGCAAAATAGAAATTGAAATCCTCTATTTAGGGCACGTTGTTCTCCTCCAGCGCATGACGACAAAATTAGATCGCGGTTGCAGAGCCTTCTCGTGCGGAAGCAGTTTGAATCTACGATTTTGATGACGCTGCATATTGGATCTTGACGCAAACATGTGTCGGTTTTTGCAAGTTCTGGGCAGAAATAAGAGAAAGACCGTTGCCCTAGAACTATGAGGAAACCTCCACGCGATTTACTAGATATGTCTTCAGATGAAGAGTGCAATAACAATGAAGAAAATGGATATAATCTTCGATCAAAAGAAAGACTAACTACTTCTAGACCCCCAAATGTTATTACTAATCCATCTACTAAGAGAAAAGCTTTTGAGCCAAGTAGAAAGGATAAGAATAAAGGTAAAGACAATCAAGTGGAGCAAAGCACCCAAATCAGTCTTTCAATAAATGGATAAAGAGATCGAGCTTCAT
>MNCI01005415.1:573365-600906 GCA_015680685.1 Gnetum montanum | reverse complement strand
TTTATGTAGCAATTTTTGGTAGCATAGTAGGATTGTCCTGAAGAAATTGCTTGTTTGAGCCTTGGAAATTTGAACAATTCATAGATATTGAATTTTGGATAGCTTTATTGTGAATTGTTTACTTGTGTCATTTTATCTTGTTGAAATATTTGAGGTCTACACAAATCTGCTTTCTTTTCTTTTCTGTCTATTTCCATCGAATCTTGCTCTATTTCTAGTTTTCTTGTGGAACTATCTCTTTCTCTGGGGAAAATTAGGAGTAGATTGCAGAGTTGTGCTTAAATGTTTTTGCAAAATTTTATTTGTTACAAGTAGGTATTATAAGGACCGAGTAGACTAGGTAGTTGAACAAAATAGGAAACTTTCAACAACTCACAGTACTTGGCAAAGTTGGCTGAATCTCTTTAAAGTAAGTCATTTGTAGTTTACACACAATGCAATCGTTACATTTCTCACAACCACACACCGCAACAACACACACAAATACTCACATTGACTACTGAGTTTATTTGGAGGTATCTGGGCCTTAGTGTTTCCAGAGACTAGCAGACACCTAAATCCTATTCAAGGACACTCGTTGGCGGTCGCGTCCCAAACGGTCACCAAAATTATCCGTGTGAACAACTAAAAATTTAGCCAACCGGCGTAAGTAACTAGCGAAGAATGCAAAGGTGAAATGGGATTGCGCCTCAATATTTGAACGTAACCTCACTATCTCCCCATGGAAACCCGAAAGAAAAAATTGGGCCCAGTTATAGCGTACCCCAGTCTCTAAAATAGTGCACATGATACACACAGGTTCTACCCCAAAAGTTTTTACTTGAGATAGAGATTTGGGAAACACCCACGCTCTGAATAAGGGATACAACTCATTAACTTCTGCCACTTTCAATTTCCCCTGCATAGGGAATCCCTTAGAACCTTTAAGAACACCCAACCAGTCCTCCAATTCACGAACCACATGGATCTCCTTCTACGCTCTATCCAAAATCACTTTAGTCCCAGCTGCTGGTACACCAAAGAAGTCTGAAAAGAACTCCTCTGACAAATGGAAAACCACTCTGATACTCTTGATGCGAGTGCTATAGTAGGTGACAGACTCGTCGAAAGAATCAATGATTCCAATCATCTCCTTCACAGAAACATCAAGGCTCAGAGTAGTAAAAAAATCCATGAGGCTCGCATTACTTAAACAACTAATGATATGTGGCGGTGCCTTAGTATGTAACCATTGCTATGCATCACTGATTTTCCCAAATTTCATAGACAAAGTACTCTCAGTCCACCCTGTTATGATAGTGGCTCCACTAGAGGGGACGTCCACTATACGCACAAGATAACCCTAGGGAGTCAACATAACCAATGATGTAGCAGAACAAGAAAACTAAGGTATCGAAAATACTCTTACTTACCATCATTCGATGGATTCAGATTGTTAGGAGCCAAATCGGCATTGCGTGGAAAAACTGGCCCATTATGAGACCAATCCCCTTGCAACTACCCCCTAGCCTTGCATTGTGCAAGTGCCCTCGAGTACTATTTGTGAAAATGAATGATGTCACCCTTAGTCTGGGCCAACACAGCACCACAAAGAGTGGGGCCTACCATGAAAGCCTCTAAGGCGATACGAGCCAAAGCGAGTCCATCATCACCTACACACACTCCTTCTTTATCAAATTGAGGCCTACAAAGAGACAGCGATCAAAATATAAACCACTACTAAGAAGCAAAGTAAAAATGGTAAATTGAAAAACCTTACCTTCCTACTCGGTACACCATTCCAGGAGGGTTCTAGAACAAAGTATGCGCACGCGCAGCTAGGAATAGGGTGTTATTGATGTGGTGAGAGCCATGTGACAATAGGTCCCACATGCGTGATAATGGATGGGTAGATCTGGGCCCTCCAGAGGGACTGTCCTCAAGTGTAAGTGGTCCCTCATCGATGTCCACCATGAAAGCCACAATGCCATTCGAAGATCTCGGTAACATAGTCTCAAGCATGCTCAACACTAATTGTTCACTTAGATATGACCATATTACAACATTGAATTTGTCTATGATAAAAGTAAGGAATTCACAGGCCCCTTCTATGGACCATACCCCATTACGATCAATGATCATATCAGGAACTGGCTCATCAAAATCAATCGGAACAAACAACGTCAGAACTCCAACAAGCTCAACCACAAAGAGGAAAGGTTTGAGATCCTTGCATGTATTCAAGAACCAAGGTTAATAAATAACCTAAAAATAAGGTTCTACAACTAGGGGACAACACTTAGAAAAATTCCTAGCATCACGCTTAGCATGCAGACCCTGCACACTGGAAAAAAGACCTTGCATGTTGCACGCTGGAACATAACCACACTAACCCCACACGCTGAGTATTTTGACCCCACCCTTCAAGCTACAGAAACCTTATACTATGGAAATATTTATGCTATGCAATGGGAAAATTGACAGGAACCGTGGGTGAAAACACAAATTTCGACGAAAGGTCAGAGCCTACATGCACGTCAATCCTAACCATGAGGGAATCCTGGGTCTAAGCAGACATTGGAGCATTTCTTCACTTTCTTCGGCGAAGGTCAAGCTAGGCCCCTTTCTCCCCTGGCCTTCTACTTGATTTCCCTTGCTCATCGTTGCATTCACACTGAACCCTACATGCTAGGTTTTCGTCCCTGCATGCTACGTTTACGCTAAATCCTGCATGCTGGGGTTTCGTCCCTGCATGCTATGTTTACTCCGAATCCTGCACGCTGGGGTTTAAGGCCACACGTTGGATGCTCTCACTTGACTCACCATGCTCTGAAGCCACCTCCAATGCACCCAACCCTTGCTTACCTCCCCCTACAGCCAGATCTTCACTTTCACGCCGACGCTGTGAAAATAGGTTCACGCTTGAGCTTTTGGGAGTTCATGCTGGGATGTTCATGCTTGAACTTGGTCGTGGCTATCTTGTGGTTCACGCCAACCCCTATTTATACACTTCACATTAAACACGTCGAGGGCACCTTGAAATAATTTATTCAATTAATTTGAAAATTAACCAAAATACAAAGAATTTGAAAATACATAAGAACAACACAGAAGCAAAGATAATGAACAAAACAAAAGCAAAAACAATGATACACTGGGATGATAACTACCCACATGCAATATTCTCTTGCGAAGCAACTCCTGTTGCCCACACTAAACATTTTAGCGCAAACTCCTTATCTGGTAGTTTCACACTCGATAATGATTACAAATCATACGATCAACCAGACATCATGAACGAATAATCACCGGCCCGGTAGGGCCTTAAAACTGTCGCAATTGGCCCGGTAAGGCCTTAAACTGCCGCAACCAGCCTGGTAAGGCCTTAAACTACCATGCATGAGGATACAACAATAAATTATCATTGCATACCTTAGTCTAGTTTAGATGCATAAACGCATAAACTACTTACATCCGAAAATATCCAACCACCCAATTGACACTGCCCACTATTTATTGGTAGGAGCAAACATCATGAACGGCAAGCAATTATTCGTACCACTATCTATCAATGGACCGCATGGAACGATCACACGAGAAATCAACATGGAGTCTATTGATTTAGGCTCAACAACAAACGACACTTTTGTGGCATCAACTCAACAAATGCTAGATTGTTTTGAAATCATGACCAAGACTCCGAACTTAGAAACAGATAACATCACCGAAGACCCCTTGGCTGAAGTCCTCATTATCATGCTAGATGGCAAAGTTAAAATCCTGAAACTAAGTATATTGTTAAGCTCACAACTAGCCAATGACATAGCACAAGTGCTTAAAGACAACATAAAAGCATTCTATTGGTCTTACACTAACATGCCTGGGTTAGACCCTCGAATAGTCCAGCACAACATTATACTCGACCCAAAATTAAGAACAGTGAAACAAAAAGCATGTAAGGTTAAGCCCGAGGTAGCATTGGCAGTCCGTAATGAAATCACGAAACTTTATCAGGCTAGTTTCATTCGGGTTGACTATGCTGACTGGGTATCCAACATGGTCATTGTCCCAAAGAAGAATGGAAGCATTCACCTATGCATTGACTTCTGGTACCTCAATGTTGGGATGATAAAAGATGATTTCCTCGTACCTAGCATTGATCAACTGGTCGACTCGACCACTAGGCATGCCTTATTATCTTTTATGGATGGCTTTTCAGGATATAACTAGATTCAGATTAACCCTGAGCATCAACTTAGGATGACCTTTATGACACCATGGGGTACTTTTTGCTACACGATGATGCCATTCGGTCTCAAGAATGCCGGTGCTACATACCAAAGAGCAATGACATTTATCTTTAGCGATTATATCTTTAACTTTCTCAATGACTATGTAGATGATATCATGGTTAAATCAAAGACATCAGAACAACACGTACAAGATCTTAACTTGGTACTAAAATGTTGTTTAAAATATGAGCTGAGACTTAACCCAAAGAAATGTGTCTTTGGAGTTAAAATAGGAAAAATGCTTGGATTCATATCCTCGGAAGCAGGGATACGAGTAGACCCTGATAAGGTTAAGGTCATAACAAACTTATAGCCACCCAAAAATCTTACCAAACTTCACAGTCTACAAGGTAGACTACAATTCATTAGACGATTCATAGAGAAATTAATAGAAAAGTTGAGTCCTATGTAGCATCTTTTGCGTAAGGACATCCATTTTGAATGGACTCAGCAGTGCCAAAAAGCCTTCGACAACATTAAAATAGCACTCGTTCAACTACCCACAGTTTATCCACCTCAAAATGATAAATCATTCTACATCTACCTTGCCACTTCAAACTCATCAATCATGTCTATGCTTTGCCAAAAACAAGATGACGGAATTGAAGTCCCTGTTTATTACTTAAGCCATGCAATAGTAGCCCATGAGAAGAGGTACAATGAGGTGGAAAGATCATGCTTAGCCCTTGTCTTTTCCTTAAAGAAATGGTGACATTACCTCTTCTGTAACCAAGTGAATAATCTGCAAGGATAATGTACTCAGATCCATCATAGTAAACATTTATGAGTCGAGTAGAATAGCTCATTGGAAAACCATGATAGCTAAGTTTGACCTACACTACATAGCGCAATCATCAATCAAAGGTCAAGCCATAGAAAATAAAATGACTGCATCACCAACATATGATCAGACAACGATAGAGCCAGAGTTCCCTAATGAAAATGTGGATGCAATGGACATAGTACTCGATGACTACGATGCCATTTTGAACTTTGATGGAGAATCCACCTCTCGAGGGGGAATTGCTGCTGTCGTCATCACCTATCCCTCCAGGGAGATCCGACCCTTTGCTTATCGTTTCAACTTTCACTATACCAACAACATAGCAAAGTACGAAGGTCTCCCTAGAGGTCTCATGGTAGCACTTGCTTCAAACATCACACGACTGGTAGTCAGAGGTGACTCACAATTAGTTCTAAATCAAGTCACAGAAGTTTATGCATGCAAAGACCAACACTTACAACCATACTGTGATTTGACTAAGCACTTACTAAAGCGATTCGAAAATATAGATGTGCAACATGTCTCCAGAAATGATAACACCATTGCAGATGCACTTGCCACGTTAGCTCTAAACATATCGCCAAACATGTTCCACATGTTTCCCAGTTCTATAATTAGTTGTACCAAACTCGTAACTGATACTCCTGATGAATTATTGATCGCATCCGTTAGTACAATGCAGGCCATAGAATGCTACGATGACATAAAGGAGTAACTTTTACACGGTGAACCATCTCAACATTTGACGAATGCACAAAAGGATGCAGTTTGAAAACATTCTCGACAGTATGCATTAGTAGGTGACACGTTGTGTCGTAGATCCTATGAAGGTATCCTGTTAAGATGCGTTAGTAGCACGGATGGCCAAACCATTGTGGAGTAAGTACATGAAGGACTCTGCGGAGGGCACATAGCACCCAAAGTAATGGCGACCAAAATAAGGCATTTAGGGTACTATTGGCCAAACATGGAGTATGACTATGTCTCCAAGGTCAAAACATGTGATGTGTCAAAAGCATGATAATCTCATACATGTTCCACCCAATGAATTGCATATAGCTCAAATCACATGGCGTTTCCAAAAATGGGGGTTAGACATCATAGGACCAATAACTCCCCCGTCTTCTGCGGGGCATATATTTATCATAACCGCGACAGAAAATTTCACAAAATGGGTAGAAGCTATTTTCTTTAGAAATACCACATCCAAACACATATGTAACTTCATTCTAGCAAACATCGTAACCCATTTTGGCATTCCGATGACCGTCATCACTGATAATGGGCCACAGTTCAACAGTGCCGAAACTAGAACTTTCTGTGAAAGCCTAGTGATCAAACATTCATTTTCATCCCCTTACTACCCTCAGAGAAATGGACAAGCCAAAGCTAAAAATAAGATCATCATCTTAGTGCTAAATAAGATGCTTACGCAAAGCAAGAGAAAATGGCATGAACAGTTAGTATACGCACTATGGGCTTATCACACCACGCATCGGACTTCCACAGGTAAAATGCCATATAGTCTTGTTTATGGTTTAGAAGTTGTTTTAACTTTGGATTTGTAGGTACCATTCGTAAGAATCACGCTCTCCGGACTACTGGACGAAGATCAAAACAATGACTTGTGCATTGTTGACTTGGACTCAGTGTAGGAGGAATGCACACGTGTGCTCAATCAAATCGAATGGTACTAAAAGCAACAACAACGGCAGCATCGGCACGATATTCATAAACGCCTGATTAAGGAATGTGACCTTGTACTCAAAACTGTTCGGGAACTCCCAGAAAAATTCTCAACCAATTGGGAAGGACCCTACTTGATCACCAAAGCATTTGGCAATGGAGCATTTAAACTAGCCGATATGAATGGTAATGAACTTGCACATCCGATGAACCACTTGTACTTGAAACTGTTCTACGTTTAAGCATGAACTCAGGTATGCACTCATCCTGGAATCATGACGATAAACTAATACCATAGAATGTCCTAGAATCATGACGATAAACTGATACCACAGAACATCATGGAATCATGACAATAAACTGATACCATAGAATGTCCTGGAATCATGATGATAAACCAATACCACAGTACGTTCGTAATGACAATAAATAGAACTTGTCGAGTATGACTTTAAATTGCCACAGTTTCGTTCTCCAGAGTCCGCTAAGACTATAAACTTATTTGTCTCTTCAAAGTCCACCAAGAGTATACACTAGTAGTGCACCATCTGCTACGATGCTAAACTCGCACCGTCCAACGGGATATGACATAAAAATAACCCACAATAGTCCACCACGACTCTAAACTGGTAGCTTCATTTCTCGCCTCTCGGCCTGTAGCTGCATTCAAGCCTCTTCAGAGCTGCTACCTCGCTCATTATCAGTCAAACCTAACGACATGGCTACCATGCACATGGAAAGCCTGAAATCTCATCTATTGCCTTTGTTTCATCAGTTGCTATCTAAGTCGAAACTTGCTTACTCACTCGTGGTTTTCTTGTCTTCTTGGAGTTGTGTTTGTAGGATGACACTCGGAGGTGTTCACATGAGAATGCACTTCGTCACAGCGGCAAGGTACCATATTGTTCTTGAAGCATGCAACCAGATTATTCGATTTGTTCAAATGTACTATCGTAGTTCCCAAGACATCCCATAGTTCTCTAAAACTCCCGCTTCCCCCTTTTTATTTGGTTATAGTTTCCAGTACACCCAAAAAACTTTGAGCATACTATTGCATGACGCGACACTCTCAAATAGTCACAACACACAGCATGACACTTGAGCATGAGTATAAGGCCAAAACAAAGATCTATCGAAAAATACAAAAAGAAACAAAAAATAAAGAAAAAAAGAAAAAAAACAACAAAAGAACAAAGAATAAAGTGCAAAAAAGCCAAAAAGAAACACAAGACCTTTGGCACTTCCCATACAAGCCCCGGGCAAGAAGGTAGTTGTCTTGGAAGTAAGTACTCATGTCTCAAGTGCTCAAGTAACATCTCATTACGTGGCTTTGGCTCTCCACCAAAAGGTTCCCTCTAACACTAAAATAGAGGCCCTGTTCCTCCAAAGAATGCAACACATCATGACATGGCTTTGGTTGTGCCAACAATGTCCTCTTAAACACTAAACAAGAGTCTTGTTCCGCCGAAGGATGTACACCTCATGTCTTAATCCCAAGTCTGCTAGACAATGGCTATTGAAAAGGATCAACATGGCCCATACACACACCAGAGCATCACCTTTACCATGCATAATCCCTCGATCAGTTCCCAATCTCCACAGTTCCCGTCCCCCTATCCAGCTACAAATTTCATTTCCTCAATTCCATGTACTACTGAACATGGTGTGATGACATCTAGCCAAATGCTAAAGGACAATATTTCTACAAAGTTTTTTGTGGTGTTTTGTACTTCTTTGTCAACGCTTCTCAGGTCGATTTCTCCAAGCATCAACAAAGAGGGGCCAATGAAACACCATAAAATTCTGGGCTTAGTACTTCTCCAAAAAGAATCGAGCTAAAATCGTGATGCTCCCCACCATGAATAAATCTTAACAGCTTCATAGACAGCTTCAAAAGGAGTTAAACTGAGTAAGAAATGGTTCCCCGGGACCCACAGAACACTATGGCAACATCTAGCGTCGAACTTGACAAAATTTTGAGCCCGAAATACTTGGTTTTCACTAAGTATGCATCCTGTACGCCTAGCACGCACGTCTAGCATGTATGCCCAACATGCATGCCCAGCGTGTGACTTCAAAGACTATCCGAAATAGGCACTTCAGTGAAAGATTCTCACAAAACATCAACTCTCAGAGGTAGGGCAACTGTTAGGCATCATCGTGAGCTCAAGAAAATTGAGTTTTGACATTGAAATCACACACTTGGAAGTACACACGCTGAGCATCTACCTCTTGCGCACCCAGCGTGTACGCCCAGCATGCACCATCCAATGTGTAGCATAGCGAACATCAGTGTAAATCTTCCAGAACCATGCCAGATCAAGTCCAACTGAGCTGAATATCCACAGGAAGCATTCTCATGACATCCAAGCTCAAATCCAAGGGTCGAATTAGACACTTCCTATTGTAATAGTAGTTTGTAAAAATGAATTCTTTATTTTAGTCAAGTCTGTATGCTGAGTTCACACGCCCAGTGTGTACACGCTAGCATGCAGCAGCACACGTTGGCATGCAGCACGTTGCATAGTTGTAATATTCTTTGCACATGGGCAACGCAACCACCTTTCATCCGACCTGAAATTCTTTCACCCACGGCCACTCATACCCTCGAATACAGTGCTAAAAAAACCCTCATAAAAACCCCAATTTTTCACTAGATCATGGTGGGAAATTTGGGCAAACTGGAGACAAAAACCTGGAGAACACTTATCAAAAATTAGAACATCAACCCTACACGCTGGACTTCAACCCTACACACTGAACATACAACCTTCACGCTATGCCTACAATCCAAACCAGCATACCATCATCCATCTGGATCCACCGGGGCTCTTCGTCCACCTTGTGTCAGTCCCACAACTGCGTTCAGACGAGTGCATTGTAATCCTCATTCTTTGGAATAAAATTGTTTCATTTCTGATTAATATTTATGATAGTTTTCATTCCTATTTCTTTATCTCTTGTTTACATTCTTGCACGCTTGCGTTCTGATTTACATCTATCACATCATTTATGTATAATCCAACATATTTCATGTTGGCATACGTTTGGGGAAATCCTTGTCTGATCCACGTGCGGACCACCCAAGGTATTCTACCTTTGTCAATTCCAGCTCACCCTCAAGCGAAGGTAGGGTCTTTTGTATTCCTTTCAGGGATCTATCGGTGTTTGTTTGATTCTAGCCTTGCACTAACGATTTCGGATGGTATAGGTAAGCCCAAGCCCATCCACATGGTGGACCACATTCATTGCTCCCACTGCTACGCTACCATCGTATATGTCTCACCACATTCCCCACCAGGCTTACCAAACCCTACAAACAGTACAACCTGGCACGGGAATATGGTCTTTTCCACATCACACACAAGTCACTCATTCTGTGGCGCAACCCACAACTACCACTTCAACAGCACCACCTACCAGGTGGTGGATAGCATAGCCACCACTATTCATAGGGGCCACCCCAACGGTACCGCCGATGGATCATGCTGTTGCCCCCACCACTCCATAGATGGGAGCTACCTTGGTAGTTCCCCAATCGTCCGCATCGTCGCGGGGTCTGGATCAAGTGTTCCAACTTGTCTAGATCCTTACTAAGGAAATAAAATGTCTCAAGGTTGTCGGGTCTAACATGGTACAAGTCATGAACTTTTACTAGGACAACCCCATCAGCCCAACAATCCATCCATTGATGTTACCACCAGGGATTTCCCTCCCCCACTTCACGAAATAAAATAGTGAGGGAGATCCCAATGCACATCTTGTTACCTTTAGGTCTGATTCTCTTCTATTGCAATAATGGATGAACACTATTATCAGTGTCTTTTCCATGTCTCTAATCGGAAAGGCCCTGGATTGGTACCATGCCCTACCATGCTCTTCCATATCAACCCTAGAGGAGCTTCTAACACAGTTTGTGATGTGCTTCAAGTATAACTTGAAGCCAGAAATCATGTTGGATCAGCTCATGAGTGTGAAGAAGGATCCTCTAAAACTAGTTTAGAAGTTCATCCAGCGTTGGAGTGCAACCCTTAATGAAATCCATGAATCCATCACGGAGGCCCACTTACTGGCCATCTTTAAGGGTGCAGTGAATGACTTCATCAATTCTAAGCTGTACTACTTCACTCCTCGCACTCTTAGTCAAACTTTTGCTTAGACTAAGAGCATCCAGGATGTGGCTGAGACAAGCAAAGATCTAGCCTATGTTACTTACAAGAACACCTTCACAAAGAAGGACAAGGGTAAGGCTAGAATAGCCATAATGGCTATTGTGGTGAATGAGGCCAAACCCAAACCTAATAACAATGGTAACAAGAACAAAAAAAAGCTGGCTGCACCTGCAGCTAACCCCATGCCCAAGTAGGTCAATGCACCACTACCTTCCGTACCCGCACCCAAGACATCTGTGCCACCAAAACTAAACTTTGAGCATAAAGACCGCTCAAAGTATACCCTGCTACCTATTAAGCCTTCAAATCTTCTAAAGTAGCTAATGGTAGTAGGGTACATCCAACACAAGGGGATGTCAGAGGAGGGAGTCAGGAAACATCAACGTTACTGCGAGCTCCTTAGGAACCCCTCTTTGGCCCTGTCAAACACGCCCCCAGTCCCTAAGGGTTTCAGACTGGATCAATTTTGTGACTACCACCAACAATGTGATCACAACATAGATTACTGTTTAGCATTGAAGGATGACATCCAAAGGATGATTGATCAGGGGAGGCCGGTGCTAGACGAAAGCAACCCAGTATACCGTAAAAGTCAATCTCTACATGTCTACACTGACCCCCTCAAAGCCAACAATGCTGATTATGTCATCAACACCATAGATGTTGACAGTAATCTTTGACTACCCCAGTAATCATTTGTGGTCCACATGCCTCAGCATAGCACACCAGCATTACTAGCGGCTGATTAAAGCCTACAAAAATCATTTATCCTGAGAGCCCCTCCCCAGGCATCCACCCCTGTGCCATTTGTTAGTGAAACTATGTCACCCCGCCCGTTAACACCATTAGCTCCATTTGTCATTAGGGGACCAACTCCTTCAATAGCCCCCGCCCTTCATAAGACAGCTGCATAGCCTTCTCATCCTTAAAAATAAGAAGCACGTTTCATAGGTGAGACGTTGAGGGAAACTACCATCCCAGGTATGCCCAAGCCTACATCTTCACCCCTTGCATCTACGTCCTCATCACCAAAGAGGGATGTTGCTATGACCACACAGTCTATGCTACCTCATCAAAAAGGGTATGAATACAGACCCGAAATCACCCCTCCTCAGGAAATTCATCTTCTAGGATGAATGGAGGAAGACAAGTGTAGTAAATAGGGGGGTGGCCAAGACCTCCTAGATGCTCTCACGTAGGTCAAAAAAGTTCTAAAACAAAAGAATACTACCCTAAGCTCGTATGACCTAATCATGATGTCTGCTACACACCATGAGGCTTTGGTCTGCATGTTGATGGTGATTTTGGTCGACAAGGGCATGCCAGTGGAAGAGGAAGTGATCCACTTGGTCATGCTTCCTTCTGCACCTATAGAGCCAAAGCCGTCCCAAGTGACTTTTTGTGACGGTTCCATTAGGGAAGACCCCAAAAGAGGTCAGGTGACTACAACACCCCTATTCATCACCATTCGGGTTAGCCAACATAAGATCTGAAGGGTACACATTGATGATCGGGTTGCCATGAATGTCATCCTCTTCCCTATTGTGGACAAGCTATGTTTGGTCGACTAGATCAAACCCATAATAACGTTGTGCCTAAAGTCATTCAATGGGGCATTGTTCATGGTGAAGGGCACTGTCCATATAGACTTTGTGGCAGGGGACCAATTCCCCAAGAACGCAACGTTCATTGTGGTCAAAGAGATGCCTGGGTTTAACCTGATCTTGGGGAGGTCATGGTTAGCACAACTTAGGGTTGTCTCTTCACCCATTCATCAGGAGATCCACCTACCATATGTAGGTAGGGAGGTGGTGATCCATGGTGACGAGGCAACAACACAAGATATAAATAACGTGGATATGGAACAAGGCTCATAGGTCATAACCTCTGAGAATGTAGCACCTATCGCAGCACGCACTAACCATCCAATAAAAGAACCGGCTCAACATGCCGGTTCCCAAAATGAAAATGTCTGGGCAGAGTTGCCCTTCCAAGTAGAGGATAATGATGTAGATGAAGGCCCTAGCAAGGTGCCTCAACCTTATGTCTCGCCCAATCCACAATGGGTTAAGAAGTAGCTATGCATAGCATAGCAACCCCACTACTTCCTACCAAGTCTCCACCCTTTGTACATTTACCATTTTTCTTTGTTTTGCATCCATTCATCTACACTGAATGTCACATTCTCTTGTTATCGCATCACTCATTTACATAACCATGGCCTAAAATGGCCTAAAACTATGCTACACCAATGGCCAAAAATGGCCTAAAACTACGCTACGCTACGGTCCCAAATGGCCTAAAACTACCCATGGCCCGAAATGGCCTAAAATTAGCAATGGCCCGCAATGGCCTAAAACTAGTCCAGTAGCCCGAAATGGCCTAAAACTAGCAAGGGCCCAAAATGTCCTAAAACTAGTCCAGCAGCCCGAAATGGCCTAAAACTAAAACATTAAAAATGAAAATTTTACATAAAATTCATCACGTAGACAATGCATAAGTTAGCATAGAACCAATTTCTGTTTCCAAAATTCTCCTTTTTTTTTCATTCAAAGCCTTTGTCTTTTAAGCAATGTTTGCAAAAATTTTACAAAATTCCAAAATTTCAAAAAAATCCCATGCTGTCATGGGTTCCCCACACTTGCATAATCTTCTTCACTATCATTTGCTTCTGCATTTCCCCCTTCTGCATCACCTTCCTCTGCATAGTCCTCCACCACCTTTTCATTCCTTCCCTCTAAGGGCTGTGCGCCCTCATCTAGAACCTGCATTGTAGAAATGAAGTAGTCAACTAGGGAAACATACGCAAGCTACAAAAGAGCATGAGCATTAACACAGTAGAAAGTGACTGACCTGAGATGGCCTTGCATCTATTTCGAAAGGTATTCAATCTAAACCAAGCCTGAGGTGATGCCAGGCCTCCTCTTCCATGATATCTACCCAATGCCTAATGCTAGGTTCAGCGTCTGTAGTAGCTTTCTCCTTTTCGATGGCTATCCATCTTGGTGGTCCTGGAGAAAAGGAGGTGGTAGCGGTCTCACCTATGGGAAGGTCCACTTCCCATTCAAGAGATTCTGTGACCTTTACCTACTACATGAACTTGTCATAGGCCTTAGAAGCACTAATGGCATCTACAAATGCCTTACAAGTAAATGCTTCCATGGAAGCATCCCTGTACAGTTTACGATAGATGGCATGTTCCAGTTTATACATGTGTTTATGGTTTTTCTGGGACTACCCCCATTCATAAACCCTTGCATTGTAATCCTCTCAATCCTGACTCTTCTAGGCCAACAACTCCATTTGCATCCACTGTTCTATAATTTCTCGAGTGCCTTCATTGTTCAATCACATGACTATCCAATACCTGGCATAATCTATCATAGCTGTGTGCCGATTCTCATCATTAGTATCATGAGCTATGAGGAATTTGTTCCTCGATTTGAGGTCTTCCACCTTAGCGCTCAGGTCGGCCTTCTCCTTCTCAGCCTTCTGGACCCATTTCCACAGGTCTTCGTTGACATGCCTTCTGGACCCATTTCCATAGGCTGTGTGCAAGGCACATTTGCTAGCCTTGTTGTATGCATGACGAGGCACCTCAGTCACTTTAGTTAGAAATGTAGGCACAATGCCAACTTTCAAAGCTCATGACAGGTCCCATTTGAGTTAAGAGGCTGCCACAACACAAAGTGCACATTATTCATGTTAGTGTAGCAAGGTTAGAAAATTCAAGAACTCTAGTGTAGCAACATGAAAGCACCTAGCATTACTAGTTACCCACTTCAGGATCAACCTGCTGGAGATAGCCAATCATGTCGTCAATGACCCCTTGCATGAATGTAAACTCTTTGGGGGTCTCGATCCATGGTTCAAGGTGAACTAGAGGGGGTCTTGTAGAATCAACAATGGTGTATGTCATGAAATTAAACGTGTCAGTAGTGGTCAATGTGAACTGTGGTATGATTGTGGTTAAAGCAACTCACTAGCGTCTAATTGCAGTTCCCCTTATTTCTGACTTGAAAAAACGGTAGCACCTTTAGTATTTCTCCACTCACCCAAGGCTGAATCACCTTTGGCAAGGGGATCTCTAGCAGAAGTCCCTTCCAAGTTGATGCAGATTTCTTCCTTATTTGCTAGCACATTTCCTTTTGAAGCACCAGCATTCTTTTTGTCAGCAGGAGACTCCTCTTCATCTCCAAAAATGTCCTCCTTGTCAATAGGAGGATTTTTCCTAATAACAAGAGCCCCTGCCTTAGTGACGGGAGCTCCTTCTCTCTTGATCAGGGCCCTTTCCTCTGATATTAGGGCCTCTAGGTATTTATTTGTCACCCCTGTCTTGGCAGCCGACACCTCTTCGTCACCTTCTTCTTCTTCCTCTTCTTCGTCTGGCAGCCAAAAACATGCTTGCATTAGCTCAAAACAGGTTAGCTTAAACTAGGTGCTTTAGTGTAGCATAGCATAGCATGCATTAACAAAATAGGTGAAGAAATAAGCATGAAAAAAAGTGTTTTCCAATGGGGGGTTGCGTCCTCCGTAGTTTAAATCACAGTCTTTTCCCCTCCTCTTCTTCCATGCGGAGAGTTTTCTTAGCTGAAGGAGGCCTCTTTTACCACGAATTAGTGTCCACTATTTCAGCAATGAGACATTTCCCATGTGATACGCTACCAGTGGTAGCAGGGGGTGCCTCTCCTATGTTGTCTTGACCATGAAAGTTGTGGGCCATCTGATCCTTAGTCGTCATGGAGAACGACTCCCCAATTGCTTCTAGGGGATCTTGGGCTAGGTTGGTTCGAAGGATATGGAAGATCCATGGTTTGGAAATCTAGTTGCGATTCCACATCACCCAGGCCCCATTCCTGTGGAATACCAAAAAATCCATGAAGCACCGCAAGCAAGCTATGTAAAAGGTGTAATGCACATTAAAATGGGACTCCTGCTTCTTATGGAGTCCTACGATTTTAGCTTGCAAGCCTTTACACAAAGACCTGGCCTAGTTGTAGCGAGCCTCCTTTTCCATGACCTCACACATTTCCCAGGCTTGCTCAATCCCAAGGATCTTTCTCTAGGAAAGTAGCAGGGGAAAAGTGCAAGCACAAAAGATGAGATAAACTTCTTTGGAAGGTCCATCCTTGACCTTATCCATAGGGATCCCCTTTTGCTCTTTGGAAATCCCTATCCACTCCTCAATGTCTTCCTTCTAAAGGTTTAACTCTTTCTTGGTCCTTGACCCTATGAGGATGCCATTAGTAGGGACACCGAAAAGGTTTGTGAATAGCTGGTCATTAACTTCAATGACCACCCACACACCGTGTATGCATGTACGGAAGTGGTCTACCTTGTTGGAAAAGGAGTCCACTAGGAAAAGCATCTCAATAGAAAGGACGCTCAGATTCGGGGCCAAGAACAAATTCATGAGCATGGCATTTTGCAGATTCTTGACTAGGGAATCTGAGGCCTCACCACATATCCAATGTTGGCTTTCATCTACTTCTCTGTATTTGAAGTAGATGTTTGCCTCCTGGTTCTTGGTAGTTATCACTGTCACCTCCTAAGATTTCTTTGTCCTTATAGCAGTTTTCATAGAAGTAGTTAGCATAAAAACACAAAAAATACAAAAAAATGGCAAAGACACTTGAGCATGTAGTAATTACTATCTAGCTTACTAGGCTTATACGACAATGGGAATGGTGGAAGAGTGACCAAGACATCTTCAATGGCAATTGGTTTGAAAGGTGCCCATCCCTCATCCAACCAACTGAGCTCCTTGCATTTGTTGTAGAGGTTGGGATATTGGTCTGGGTAGGTGTGGTACTCACCCTCTCATTGACCTATCACACCTACATGCATATTCTTACTAGAAGAGAATTCCCATAGGGCCATTTATGCTATGGTCAACGTATCTGTATCATTGTAAAGCCCTCCTTTGTTGATGTAAAACCTAGTAACAAGAACATGTCATTAACACTTGGTTAGCATAGTGAATATTTCATAGCATAGCAAAATGTGGCTACAAAACTCACCCGCTAGCATAGTAAATGGTTCTTGGTGGGTGTTGGAAGCACGTTCCCATATGACGTGTGACAAATAATGTGTTGTAATGATGGTAGCACTTGTACTCAGGCATGTCCCAGATCTAAGAGAAACACCTCAAATTTTTGGGACATTGACTAGATCCTTCTCCCTACCTACTACTAATTGCCCCATTCATTAGATACCTCAGAATACCCCAATTTTCCCCAGGTAACAAGGTTTCTATTATGACGGCCGCTACCTCCTCCGCTAGGTGTGACCAAACGATCACACTGAAGTGTTGGAGGAGGAATTGCAGGAACTCCTATGCTCCATCCATGAACTAGACCCCTTGATCCCCCACAAGTGTATGGGGAGGAGGAATATGGTCCACTGGTTTGTTCATGTAGCACAAGACCCATACAATTTCTAGGACAATTAGTATGGACCTTAGCGCTACCCTGCACAACACAACAGCAAATGTTAGCATCATGTCTAAGTGTGATATGCACATAGCATAGCAAGAATTAGCATTTTAGCGAATAGGATAGTAGCAATCCTCTTCCTGCATATAGCGTAGCAAAGACATGAAAGCAATATCGTAGTGAAAATAGCCTAGCATAGCAATAGAGCGATTAACCCTAACAAAGCGATTGGCACTACACCCTGACAAAACACGTGTCACATTGTCACATCACACACGGCCAAACCCTCCTAAGGATCCTATGCTATGCCAGTCAAAAGCCAAGTAACTTAAACCATCCAAGTCCCTGTAGTAATAACAGCCATAGCGATGGCAGTTTAAGTGACCTTATATGAAACTCTAGCATAGCTTTTGTGCATCCACTACGGCCAAAATGGCAATAGTGATGGTGCAAAGGCCAAAAAAATGGTAACGTGATGACAAAAAACATAGAAAACTAAAACTAAATCGTAGAAAATGAAAGCAAGAAAAAAAATGAAAAGTAGAAGCACGAGGAAACAAAAGAAGCATCGCAGCCTACCAGGTCAATAGTGTCTCCTCTCACACTACAACGTGCGGTTGTGTCACGCACCCTAGGGTTTCCTTCATTTCATTGACCTTAGCGAGTGCCAAGTGTGTGTGTTCCTTCTTGGGAGCCATTGTCTTGCTTGTTGATACTTTCTCATTGTGTTGTCGAAACCGCTTTTCTCTCTGATAACACAATTGCTTTGTGCTCCGAATGTCAGCTCTATGTTGTTACAGTGAAAACAATGAGCTTACCAGAGGTTAACCCCTATTTATAGCCGTAATGGTAAAAAAGGGAAACTTGCCATTCTCTCTCTCCGTTTAATGTGGGGTATGCCATGCAACGTAGCATGCTTGACATGACACTGTAGCACTTTCGACATTAAAATAGGCATATTTGGGCGAAAGATCTTGGCATGCTTCAAGCTAACCATTTTCTTTTCCAAAAATAAGAAAAATACACATATTCAACTTTAGCGGTCTGAAAAGACCTTAAACTAGCAACCTCAACATAGTTGTAACTTTAGTGGTCCGAAAAGACCTTAAACTACCAGTTTTGACCTTCTATGCTTTCGTAGTCTGCAACGACATTAAACTAGTAGTTTTACATTGTTGCATCGATGGTTTCATATTTTCTAGTAGTTTACATTTTCTCATCAGCAATTTTACATTTCTTTTAGTAGTTTCGCATTTTCACATTGGCAATTTGCATTTTTTAGCAATTTTGCATTTTTATAACTTAGCGGTCTTCCATGACCTTAAATTGGCAAATTATTAATCTTTATATCATACTTTGTTAGTTACACCTCATTGCTACTTTGCAAATTTTCACTATACACGATTACTACCAAAAGGTGCCTCTTAACCAAACTTTCATCTCATTTTGGTAGGTTGAGCAAAAATGGAAATCCATCATGATCTCTCTTTGCTGTTAGTTTTAGTAGGTCCACATGGCAAGCTCGCGAGACAACTGAACCCAGAACTAATAGACTAGGAATCACCTACAGTTAGCATCGTAGCATCCTTAGAAACATTCCCAGACTGGCCTGAGCACCTGGTCCAAACCCTAGATTTAGAGGTCAGGGATGTAACTGAGGATCCTCTCATTGAGATTCCTATGACCATGTCCAGGGGGGAAGTAAAAATATTAAAACTTAGTTCCCTTCTAGATCCACAGATGCACAAAGATGTAGCCAAGATTTTGCAAGACAACATTGAAGTCTTTGCATGGTCATATAGCAATATGCTGGGTTTAGACCCGAGGCTGATACAACACAACATCGTCTTAGACCTGCGCATGAAAGAAGTCAAGTAGAAGGCTCATAAGCTTATACCAGAAATTGCATTATCCATGCGGGATGAATTACCAAGCTATACTAAGCTGGTTTCATCTGGGCAGTTGATTACTTGGAATGGGTGTCCAACATCGTTGTAGTCTCTAAGAAAATGGGAGGAATACGGATTTGTATAGACTTCTGGGATCTAAAAAAAGTAACAATCAAAGATGATTTCCCACTTTTGAGCATCGATCAACTCATTGACACCATGGCTAGTCATGATCTATTATCCTTCATGGATGGTTTCTTCAGCTACAACCAAATTTGCATTAATCCAGAGCATTAGTTAACAATGACCTTCATGACCCCATGGAGTACCTTTTATTACACTATGATGTCTTTTGGGCTCAAGAACACTAGAGTAACCTACCAGCAGGCAATGACTTACATATTTAGTGACTACATCTTAGAAATGCTAAATGTCTATGTGGATGATATAGTGGTCAATTCTAAGGAGGCTTCTGATCATCCCCATGATCTAGGTGTAGTTCTCAAGTGTTGTCAAATGCATGACTTGTGTCTCAATCCTAAAAAGTGTGTCTTTGAGGTGAGAACCAGATGCATGTTAGGGTTTGTAGTATCAGAGGCCAGAATACAGGTGGACACTAACAAAGTTAAGGCCATCATCAACCTAGCACCTCCTGCAAACCTTAAAGAATTGTGTGGGTTTCAACGAAGGATACAGTTTATCTGAAGGTTTATAGCAAAGTTAACTGACAAGTTACACCCCATGCAACATCTTCTAAAGAAATGAGTTAACTTTGAATAGATAACTCAGTGCCAACAAGCCTTCGATGATCTGAAGAAAGAACTTTTGCACCTCCCAACTATTTACCCACCATAGAGGGCTAAGCCTTTCTTCATCTACCTTGCCACCTTCGACACATCTATTGCAACACTATTATGTTAGAAATGAGACGATGGATCTGAGATACTAGTGTACTATCTAAGTCATGTATTAATAGCATATGAAGCGAAGTACAACGAGGTGGAGAGGAATTGCCTTACCTTAGTGTTTGCTTTAAAAAATTGTAGGCATTACCTATTTCACAGTAAAATTAATGTTATTTGCAAGAGCAACATACTCCGGGCTATCATGAATAATCTATAAGAAAGCAGTAGGATAGCCTGATGGAAAGAAATAACCACGGAATTCAACTTGCACTATGTGAGCTAATCATCGACGAAAGGCCAAGCCATAGCGACGCAACTCACGGTCTCACCCATCGATGACCAGGCGATCATAGATCCTAAATTCCTAGATGAGCATGTTAGCACTATCAATGCCATCCCATCGCATCTCAAAGCTACCTTACATTTCGATGGCACCTCAACCACTTGAGGAGGTAGTGAAATTACTGTCATTATGTTCCCCTCTAGGGAGATCCATCCTTTTGCTTATCGTTTCATCTTCCCTTGCACAAAAAACGTGGCAGAATACGAGGGGTTACTCAGAGGCCTCTTATCTTCCTAGATACTATGTATACAACACCTGGCGATTCGCAGATATTTTCAACTAGTTATGAATCAAATCACCGAGGTCTATGCCTGCAAAGCTATACACCTGCAACCCTATTGCAACCTAGCAAAAAGCCTACTTAAGTAGTTTGCAACTATGGATGTGCAACACGTACCATGCAACGAGAACACCGTAGTAGATGCCTTATTCACCCTAGCATTAAACATTCCAACACACTTGTTTGCAAGCTTGCCAACCTCAATTACCAAGTGCACTAAGCCTATCACTCAAGCAGTACACATAGCCTCTATCAATGCTGTGGATACCCAAGAGTGGTACAGCAACATTAAAGCCTACTTGCAACGCGACGAGCCTCCTAGTGGATTGACATCTGTCCAGAGAGATGCAATCTATAAGCGTGCTCAAAAATATGTGCTCATGGGAGACAACTCCCTGTGGAAGTGCTCCTATGATAGGATATTGCTGGCATGCGTGAACAAGGAGGAAGCACAAAAGGTGGTCAACAATGTACACAAAGGATTATGTGGTGGACACATAGCACCAAGGGCTATGGCCACAAAAATCATGCATCTAGGGTATTATTGGCCTTACATGGAGCATGATTTCCTAGTAAAAGTCAATACATGTGATATGTGCTAGAGATATGCAAATCTCATACACGTTTCACCTATAGAGTTACACCTGATGCAAATCACATGGCCTTTCTAGTGATGTGAACTAGACCTCATAGGACCTATCACACCTAAGTCTTCCGCAAGGCATAGCTTCATCATCACAGACACTAAGTATTTTACTAAGTGGATGGAAGCTGCTCCCTTGAGGAAAACTACATCTTAGCAGATTTTCCACTTCATCTTGGATAACATCGTGACAAGGTTCGAACTTCCAATGACTATTATGACTGACAATGGGCCATAATTCAACAGTGTGGAAATCCAAACCTTCTACAGCAAGCTTGGCATCAGGTAGTCATTCTCCTCGCCATACTACCCCTAGGTGAATAGAAAAGAAGAGGCTATAAATAAGTCCATCATCAACTTGCTGAAGAAAATGCTCAACAATAGCAAGAGGCGATGGCATGAGCAAATCCTCTATGTGTTGTGGGCTTACAGGACGACATGTAGGACTGTAATAGGTAAGAGACCTTTTAGTCTTGTTCATGGATCTGAAGTAGTGTTACCTCTTGAGTTGTAGCTACCATCACTCCAGATGATCCTATCTAATGTTGTGAGCAAAGCCCTAAACAACGAGTCACGGATCATCGATCTCAACTCAATAGAGGAGGAGTGTGTGCAAACACTAGGTCACATAGAGTACTATCAAAACAAGCAAAGGAAAAAACACCATGCAAATCTGCATCAACAACCAATACGAAAGAGAGACCTTGTCCTCAAGGCTATCCGTGAGCATATGATCAAATTCTCAGCCAACTGGGAAGGTCCATACATGGTCACAAAAGCCTTTGGGAGCGGAGCCTTCAAGTTAACGGACATGGACGACAACAATTTTGCAAACCTGGTGAATCATTCGTACCTCAAACCGTACTACATCTAGATGCATGGAGTAGATGAGAAAATTTCCACTATGATGTAAAACTAGCAAAGGTAACCAAACTTCTACTACGACGTTAAACTGGCACAGCTTCACCAATGTTCGCTATGATGTTAAACTGGCAAAGCACATCTGCTATGACCTTAAACTAGAAAATCTCATCCTCTACGATGTAAAACTAGCATAGACAGTCTTCTATGACTATAAACTGGCATAGACGGGCTACTAGGACCTTAAACTAGTCCATCCACCATCCACTATGATGAAAAACTAGCACAGCAGTCTGCTAGGACCTTAAACTAGCATAACATCGATCTGCTGGGACATTTAAACCAGCACAACAGTTTGATGGGACCTTAAACTGGTGTAGGGAATGTCGAATATGATGTTAAAATGGCACACAGTGGCCTACTAGGACCTTAAACTAGCACAACGGTCTACTAGGACCTTAAACTAGCACACCATGGTCTACCAGGACCTTAAACTAGGTTCACGGCACGTCCCCAGCATGCATCTACACCAATACACATCAAGCAAGCATGCATAGTGCCGACATTGGGTGGAACATTGTAGTTCCAGAATGTAGTTCATGATTTGATGAAAACACGATCTAGAACATATGCAATGCTGTTGCTCTTGGCATCTTGCTGATCCTTCGGAGATGTCATATGACATCTGACTGACCCTCTGGACCTACCATTGCCATGGCCCATTGCCTTGATAGTAGTTCCCTGGTCAGTGCTTACTGTTGGAGTTCCAGCAGTATTGTTGCCCAGCCACATATTGTTATCCTCCAGTCCCCTACCATCATCCGAGCTCAAAAGATGTTCAACTGTTAGGTAACCAATCTCATAGTTGGACTGAGAATGCATGCCTTCGGCAAGGATTCTTAAGCATCTACATTCGCAGCACCTCCTAGTATCTTCAGCACCAACATCTCCACGTCGATGCTGCCAAATCCATTATTGGCCTTCCTACTTTTGACATCACACACCAGCAAAGATTTCTAGAGCTTCAACAATGTCCGTAGCGAGTAGGAACTTTGCCTTCATTTTATATCATGGTTGTTTCTCCTGGTTTTCTTTCTATTGTGTTTGCAGGATGCATACCCAAGGGATGTCGGTTAGAGGTGCACTTCATCATGGAAGCAGAAAACTACATCACTCCAAGGTGTTTGTCTCAATTAGCTTGGCTACTTTGAAGTGCACCCCCTTTTTCCTCTCCTTCATCTTCCTTATCCCACTCCTTACACTCACAATCCACTTTCTCCCCTCTCTTACAAGCTTTTCCCAACATCTGTCAAGCTCTCCCATATGCTCAACCGCAAATTCCATGATGTGCATAACATAGCTCGCCACATGGATAACATCTGTAGCCAGGTTAAAGCCCCCATGTGGATGTAACACAACTCATCTCGGGAAAGAAACACCGGTCCTACAGTAACAAGGTTGTTTGCAAATGTAAAAGGGAAAAATAGCAAAGGCAAAAGCGTAAGAGAGCAAAAGCTCATGCGCAAAAAAAGGTGTGCCTAAAACAAATGACACATAAGTTGTTTCGCACACCCTCTACATTTCAATGAGAGGTTAAAGGTTAGTAAAAGAAAAGATGACCATGCAAACAACTCCCTCATGAGCACTCTGATGAGGGATTTTGCTAAGTTTCATCTTTTACCCTTTTTCTTGAGCCTTTTTCGTCCCTGCTTAACCCTTCCCTTTTCTATAGAACCAATGCAACACTCTCAAGGTATAGCTTAGTGACATCTTGATGATCACTGAAGAGTAGTGTTGATGTTTTGCTTTCTATGGTGTTTCGTATTCTTTGTTAGCGCCTCTTTGGTCCATCCTCTAGACATCGACACAGAGGGGCCAATGAAACACCCTAAATTTCTAAGGCATTCTTGCTTCACCATGCCCTAAAAATTTATATGGCATCATGGTAGTTCTTCAGGAGATGGACACTTTGAAATTTAGACTATCTAGTTCAGCAAGTTTTCTACTCCTGGTGTCGATACGCTCAACAGATTCTCTAGCCAACTTGTAACGATAGAAAACGTCGATCGCCAGAAATACCGAGCGAAATTTTGTGTACACAATTCCAACCCCGAATTCGTGTGAGGGCCATGTTGGAGAAAATAAATCCAAGGTGCCCTGAACGGTCTTATCGATCAGATAGGGACTTACCTAACTAGTAAATTTTGTAATAATCGGATCATGAGATGACAATTTCAATGGGGAGGCATGATATCAGTAATCTTGAAGGCAACGAGAACGATGTAAACAATTCAAAACAATTGTAAAGCCTATGCAAATAGGATGCGATAAATAGAATTTAGAGAATGTGAAATCCCAAGATCTAGGATTTATCTTATAAAAAAATACATTGAATATAATGATTGTAGGAAGACTTCAATTTAGACGAAGTGCATTCCAAGAAAAAGAAAGCTATTCAGAGATGAAATAAGCAAGGGCCGATCTACCTTATTCTAGCCAATATGGGCACAAGGGAGTTAGACTTGAAGCACGGTGTCTGCTAACTCGAATTTTCTGATCAAAATCTATTGTCGGTCACTATCAATGTTCTTTTGATTGTAGATTCTCATTTGTTGTCTTGCTAGTCTTCGCCAAAAATTATCAAAAATTGCCAACAGCTGCCAACCAAAAATTGCTAACTAAGGAAAATCAGTCACGGAGAAAATTTTCCCAACCCCTTGATCATTGTCAACTAGAGTATTTATAAGGTTAGGATTAGGAGAAAAATGCGATTTAGATGAGACATGTGTTGAGCCCGCAAAATGCCATTAACTTGGTGTGTTGTAGCTGAAGCTTGTGGCACTATGCTGCATTATGCTCTGAAGCATAGTGTGTCGTAATCTGCCCTTGCTGGGGGCTTCGGTAACAAGCTATCCTTCGGTTACACTGTAATACACTAGAGAGCATATCATGGTGTAAGAACCACCAATTTTTGAATTTTTCTATCTCCATTGTTGCAATTAAATCAATTATCTGCTTGCATTACGCTATGTTATGCTACATTACGCTGCATAGCGTAACGTAGTGTAACATAGCAAACTTGCAAAATTGAAGTGTTGTTGCTACACATCCCTTATTTCTGTTAAGTCTTTCTAGATTCTATTATGCTACGATGTGTAGTGTAGCATAATAGGCCTCAATCTGAAAGAAGGCTATTTGAAAAGTGCCACTTGTGGAAACCCTTTACATAAACTTTGAGACTTTGCTGAATCATCGAGGTCTTGAAATTTCTCGGTGTTTCAATGGCCACTCTTTGTTGATGTTTAGAGGGCTTTCCAAAAAGACATCAACAAAGAATGTGAAACACCATAGAGGTAAAGACACCAACACATTCGTCAGCTGCTTCTCAAATGTTTCTTTTTCAAACTTGGAAGTGCAAAGTTTAGGGGCATAAGGAGTATAGTAGGGATCTTACAGTAGTGAGGGAGGGATGTTCAGGGAAGACTCAAGCACATGAGTAGGAAACTTTCGCAAACATGTCATTAGGCATCTTCTCACGGGTGTTTTCCCAAGAGGTTACACTGCTATACTGCATATGAAGGGCTTGCATGGACAAGTTGTGTTACGCCCGTATGGCCTGGATGAGTTGTTTTAGATCCATTTTGGCTAGCTTTTTTTTTTGAAAAGGATGTTTTCCATGAGGCAAGTTGCATTATACCAATTCATGGATGGGATTATTATTATGTGCGAAAGAGTTCCTGTATGCTCACATTTTGTACAAATAGGAGGAAAGGGTAAAGGTTGTAGGGATAAAGGAAACAAAAATTGAAATAAGTTGTTTGATGGTAGGGTTTGTATTCCCAAGTAGTCAGACTAGTCTGAGCAGCCACCTTAGAACATCGTGATGCCTCACCTCCTAGTGAATGCATTCTTGAACAACGCTATCGTAGCAAGTAACCTACAAAACATAACAAAGAACATAAGGCAAAAGCAATCGTCCTAATCGCTAGCGAGGCTGTTGAAATAAGTGCCATCCGAAGCTAAAAGGAAAGCTCAGTCCACAGAGAAGGGACCTTAGCAAGAAGCAAGTGTTCCTTTGTTGATGTCATGGTTCAGGAAGTTGCCATCGACAGCCAGATTCATTTTACCCAATTGATTGGGTAAAGAACTAGTCAGATGAATCTACTAAGACAGAGTCTTTTAGAGGTGATGGATGGAGGCCATCGAGGCTATGGGTGACCATAGTTTCCTTGGGGTCCCAAGTGGCGAAGTTGACCCCAGGAATTGCAACTACAGAGTGGCTATCATAGCAACATCTCTGAGAGGTCAGTAGTATGCCTTTCAGCATATTCAAGGAATTAGTAGGATGGCAATAGGGTAGTGGCGTTGCATCTGTTCCAATGCTCTACCCGTTCCGTCTGCTAGGGATGCCATGCAAAAATGATCACGCTTGCTTGCTTCATGGATTGTCTATTGGCAGATTTCATTTTAAAGTCTTTATGGACTATTGTTGCTGGTTTTAAGTCTCAGTAGACCGTGGTCCCAGTTTAAATTCTAGGCAGACTAAAGCGTGCTAGTTTTATGTCATAGAAAATGGTGGAAGAGCTAGTTTATGGTCCCAGTTTAAAGTCTGGGTAGACTAAAGCATGCTAGTTTTACGTCATAGCAAATGGTGGAAGAGCTAGTTTATGGTCCCAGTAGACCATGCTGTGGATGTAATTTTTATGTCATGACCCAGGGACAATTCTATGTTGGTTTAATGTCTCAGCAAATTGGTGCTTACCTTGCCGGTTTCATGTCATGGCGGACTATCAAAAACTTTGCCAGTTTAGCATCGTCGTGGACGCATGCAAGAAATGCCAGTTTTATGTCGTAGCAGACATGTAAAAAACTGCCAGTTTTACATTGTAGCGGATGTTTGTTACATCATGTTTGAGCCAAGTTGATGTCTAGATGTGGTACTACTTTAGATACATATGATTCACCAGGTTCGGAAGCTCGTTGTTGTTGATGTCTGCTAGCCTGAATGCTCCGTTGCCGTATGCATTGACGACCAAGAAAGGGCCTTCCCAGATTGTAGAGAATTTGCCCACTAGTTCATGAATAGCTTTGAGAACTAAGTCTCCTTTCTGAATTAGTCACTGATGCAGGTTGTGATGATGCTTCTATTTCTACCTATCTTGATATCTTTCGATGTTGTCGAGCGTCTGGATGCGTTTCTCCTCTACTGAGTCTAAATCCGCAATCCTAGACTCATTGTGTTGAGTCTCATTTATAACTATGGAGAGGACCAT
>MNCI01005415.1:530143-568601 GCA_015680685.1 Gnetum montanum | reverse complement strand
TCTCTGGGGAAAATTAGGAGTAGATTTGCGGAGTTGTGCTCAAATGTTTATGCAAAATTTTACTTGTTACAAGCAGGTATTATAGGGACCGCATAGACTAGGTAGTTTGAACAAAATAGGAAACTCTCAATAACTCACAGTACTTGATAAAGTTGGCTGAATCTCTTAAAGTAAGTCATTTGTATTTCACACACACGCAATCGTTACATTGCACACAACCGCACGCCGCAACAGCACACACACATACTCACATTAACTACTGAGTTATTTGGAGGTATCTGGGCCTTGGTGTAGCCAGAGACCAGCAGGCACCTAAATCCTGTTCGAGGACACTCGTTGGCGGTCGCGTCCCAAACGGTCGCCAACAGGCGGACTATCAAAAACTTTGCCAGTTTAGCATCGTCGCGGACGCATGCAAGAAATGCCAGTTTTATGTCATAGCAGACATGTACAAAACTGCCAGTTTTACGTTGTAGTGGATGTTTGTTACATCGTGTTTGAGCCAAGTTGATGTCTAGATGTGGTACTACTTTAGATACATATGATTCACCAGGTTCGGAAGTTCGTTGTCGTTGATGTCTGCTAGCCTGAATGCTCCATTGCCATATGCATTGACGACCAAGAAAGGGCCTTCCCAGATTGTAGAGAATTTTCCCACTAGTTCATGAACAGCTTTGAGAACTAAGTCTCCTTTCTGAATTAGTCACTGATGCAGGTTGTGATGATGCTTCTATTTCTACCTGTCTTGATATCTTTCGATGTTGTCGAGCGTCTGGATGCGTTTCTCCTCTACTGAGTCTAAATCCGCAATCCTAGACTCATTGTGTTGAGTCTCATTTATAACTATGGAGAGGACCATACACAGTGAGGGAACCTATAGTTCTAGGGGAAACACTACTTTAGATCTGTAGACTAGGCTATAGGGTGTCCTACTGGTAGCTGTTCTACATGTCGTACGATAGGCCCATAGCACATAGAGGATCTTTTCATGCCATCGTTTTTTGTTGTTGCTGAGCATATTTTTGAGTATATTGATAACCACCTTGTTTGTTTCTTCTTCTAAACCATTTTCTTGCAGGTAATAAGGTGAAGAAAAAGATTGCTTAATACCAAGGTTATTGCAGAGAGATTTGGTTTTGGTACTACTAAATTTTGGTCCATTATCGGTCACAATAGTCATGGGAAGCCCAAACCTGGCTACTATATTGTCCAAGATAAAATGGAAAACCTATTGAGATGTAATCTTTCATATGGGAATAGCCTCAACCCACTTTGTGAAATACTCGGTGGCGGTGATAATGAAGCTATGTCCTACAAGAGACTTAGGCGTTATGGGACCTATGATGTTTAGTCCCAATCGTTGGAATGACCAAGTGATCTGTGTAGTATGCAATTTAGTTGGTGACATCTGTATCATATTTGCATAACACTGGCATGTGTCACATGTTTTAACCTTGGTAAGGTAGTCTCTTTCCATGTATGGCCAGTAATACCCCAAGCGTCTGATTTTAGCGTCCATGGCTTGGAAGGCTATGTGTCCTCCACATAATCCTTCATGGACTTCACTAACTAGTCTTTGCACTTGGTCATTATTAACGTAGGTTAGAAATAATTCATCAAAAGAGCATTTATAGAGAGTACTATCCCTAATGATGACGTATTTCCTGGCACGCTTGTGTACTGCATCTTTTTGTGCAGGTGTTAACTCGTGCCATGGTTTTCCATGTAGAAGGTAGCATTTAATGTTATCATACCATTCTGACATTCCCCCATGCTTAGAGAAGAGATTTGTGCCGCTTGAATGACAAGCTCTATACATTCCGTCATTAAAGTAGGACAGGTGGCAAACAAATGTGGTGGCACATTTAAAGCCAGTGTGGCTAGTGCATCGGCTACAGTGTTCTCATTATGCAGCAACTGTTGTATGTCAGTTGTCATGAATTGGTTTAGGAGATCTTTAGCCATATTGCGATAGGGCTGCAGATGTACAGCTTTGTAGGCGTAGACCCCTATGATTTGATTAATGATGAGCATCGAATTGCTTCGGATTGCCAGGTGTCAAACATTGAGTTCCCTTGCTATTAACAATCCCCTGAGGAGCCCCTCATACTCTGCCATATTTTTTGTTCAAGGAAACGTCAGGAGGTAAACCAATGGGGGAAAATCTTCATGGGAGAGTGTAATGACGACAACAACACTGCCGCCCCTGGTAGTCGAAGCTCTATTGAAGTATAGTGTTGCTTTGAGACCTGTCAATACAAGGATTAAACTATGTACATATTCATCAAGAAACTTAGGCTCTATCGTGGCTTGATCATTAACAGGTGATGTTACAAGCTAGTCAGCTATGGCCTGGCCTTTTGTGGACGATTGGCCAACGTAGTGCAAGTCAAATTTCACTGTGATGGCCTTCTAGCGGGCTATCTAACTACTCTCGTATAAATTGTTTGTGATGGTCCACAGGACATTGTTCTTGTAAATTATGTTGACTTGGCTACAGAAAAGATAGTGTCTACATTTTTTTAGTGCAAAAACCAATGTCAGACAGTTACACTCTACTTCAATGTACCTTGTTTCGTACACAAATAGAGCGTGACTTAGATAATAGATAGGAATTTCTGACCTATAGTCCCTTCTTTGGCACAACAACATAGCTATAGACAAATCTAAATTTGCTAGATAAATGTAGAAAGGCTAATCCCTTTGTGGTGGGAAAATCATTGGCAAATGTAGCAGCTCTTCTTTTAGATTGTCAAATGCACGCTGGCAGTTCTCAATCCATTCGAAGTTAACCCCCTTCTTGAGTAGATGCTGCATGGGGTGTAACTTGTGTGTTAACTTTGAGATGAACCACCTAATAAATTGAAACTTACCTTGCAACCCACGTAGTTCTTTGAGGTTTGTTGGTGATACTAGGTTAATAATGGCTTTAACCTTGTCAAGGTCGACTCGGATGCCATTCTCCGATAACAAAAATCCCAACATGCGCTCAATTTTAACTCCGAATACATATTTTCTTGGGTTGAGACGTAGGTCATGCCTAAGAAATCATTCAAGGATTAACTCTAGGTTTTTTGGGTGATCTTCTAACTTCTTAGATTTGACAGCTATGTCATCTACGTAGTCGTTCAATCTCTCTAAGAGGTAATTGCTAAAGATATACATAATGGCATGTTGATAAGTTGCTCCAGTTGTTTTTAACCCGAAAGGCATAATGGTGTAACAAAACATTCCCCAAGGGGTTATGAAAGTCGTAGTCAGTTGGTGTTATGGGTTGATACAAATTTGATTATAGCCCAAAAACCCATCCATAAAGGATAGTAACGCATGGCCAGCTGTTGTACTGATAAGTTGGTTGATACTGGACAATGGGAAGTTGTCTTTAATTGTTGCCTTGTTTAGATCATGCAAATCTATACAGATGTGTATTCCTTCCATTTTCTTAGATAAAACTACAATGTTTGACACCCAATCTAAATAATCAACTGTGCAAAGGAAACCAGCCTGATACAGCTTAGTGATTTCATCACGCACTGCCAACACAATTTCAGGCTTAATCTTACATGCTTTCTATTTAACTGCTTTGATATGTGGGTCTAAAAACAATGTTGTGCTGTATTAGCCTTGGGTCTAAACCTGGCATGTTGTGCTAGTTTTACATCATAAAAAATGGTGGAAGAGTTAGTTTATGGTCCCAGTAGACCGTGGTCCTGGTTTAAAGTATGGGCAGACTAAAGCATGATAGTTTTACATCGTAGCGGATGGTGGAAGAGCTATTTTATGGTACTAGCAGACCATGCTATGGATGTCAGTTTTATGTCGTGACCTAGGGATAATTCTATGTTTGTTTAATGTCTTAGCAGACAGGTGCTTCCCTTGCCAGTTTCATGTCATGGCGGACTATCAAAAACTTTGCCAGTTTAGCATCGTCGCGGCCGCATGTAAGAAATGCCAGTCTTATGTCGTAGAGGACATGTACAAAACTTCTAGTTTTACATTTTAGCAGATTTTTGTTACATCGTGTTTGAGCCAAGTCGATCTCTAGATGTGGTACTGCTTCAGATACATATGATTCACCAGGTTCGGGAGTTCGTTGCCATTGATGTCTGCTAGCCTGAATGCGCCATTGCCGTATGCGTTGAAAACCAAGAAAGGGCCTTCCCATCTTGTAGAGAATTTTCCCACTGGTTCATGAATGGATTTGACAACTAAGTCTCCTTTCTTGATCATTCACTGATGCAGGTTGTGATGATGCTTCTATTTCTACCTGTCTTGATATCTTTCGATGTTGTCGAGCGTCTGGATGCGTTTCTCCTCTACTGAGTCTAAATCCACGATCCTGGACTCATTATGTTGAGTCTCATTTATAACTATGGAGAGGACCATCCACAATGAGGGAACCTATAGTTCCATGGAAAACACTGCTTCAGATCCATAGACTAGGTTGTAGGGTGTCCTATCGGTAGTTCTTCTGCATGTCGTACGATAGGCCCATAGCACATAGAGGATCTTTTCATGCCATCGTTTTTTGTTGTTGCTGAGCATATTTTTGAGTAGATTGATAAACACTTTGTTTGTTGCTTCTACTTGACCATTTTCTTGTGGGTAATAAGGTGAAGAAAAAGATTGCTTAATACCAAGGTTCTTGCAGAAAGATTTGGTTTCAGTACTATTAAATTGTGGCCCATTATCGATCACAATAGTCATGGGAAGCCCAAACCTAGCTACTATATTATCCAAGATAATATAACAAACCTATTGAGATGTAATCTTTCATACGAGAATAGCCTCAACCCACTTCGTGAAATACTCAGTGGTGGTGATAATGAAGCTATGTCCTACAGAAGACTTAGGCATTATGGGACCTATGATGTTTAGACCCCATCATTGGAATGGCCAAGTGATCTATGTAGTATGCAATTTAGTTGGTGACATGTGTATCATATTTGCATAACACTAGCATGTGTCACATGTTTTAACCTTGGTAAGGCAGTCTCGTTCCATGTATGGCCAGTAATACCCCAAGCGTCTGATTTTAGCGACCATGGCTCGCGAGGCTATGTGTCCTTCACATAGTCCTTCATGGACTTCGCTAACTATTCTTTGCGCTTGGTCATTATTAACACAAGTTAGCAATACTCCACAAAAAGAGCATCTATACAGAGTACTATCTCTAATGATGATGTATTGCCTGGCACACTTGTGGACTGCGACTTTTTGTGCAGGTGTTAACTCGTGCGGTGGTTTGCCATGCAAAAGGTAGCCTTTAATGTTATCGTACCATTCTGGCAGTTCCCCCATGCTTAGAGAAGATATTTGTGCCACTTAAATGACAAGCTCTATACAGTTCGTTGTTAAATCAGGCCATGTGGCAAATAAATGTGGAGGCACATTTAAAGCCAGTGTGGCTAGTGCATTGGCTACAGTGTTCTCATTACACAGCATGTGTTTTATGTTAGTTTTCATGAATTGTTTCAGAAGATATTTAGCCATATTGTAATAGGGTTGCAGATGTACAGCTTTGCAGGCATAGACCCATGTGATTTGATTAATGATGAGCATCGAATTGCCTCTAATTTCCAAGTGTCGAACATTGAGTTCCCTTGCTATTAACAATCCCTTGAGGATCCCCTTGTACTCTGCCATATTTTTCATACAAGGAAACACCAGGCGGTAAGCTAATGGGGGAACATCTTCAGGGAAGAGCATAATGATGACAGCAGCACTGCCGCCCCTAGTAGTCAAAGCTCCATCGAAGTATAGCGTTGCTTCGAGGCCTATCGATACAGGGCTTAAACTATGTACATATTCATCAAGAAACTCGGGCTCTATCGTGGCTTAATCGTTAACAGGTGATGTTACAAGCTAGTAAGTTATGGCCTGGCCTTTCGTGGATGATTGGCCGACGTAGTGCAAGTCAAATTTCACTGTGATGGCCTTCCAGTGGGATATCTGACTACTCTTGTATAAATTGTTTGTGATGGTTCAAAGGACATTGTTCTTATAAATTATGTTGACTTGGCTATGGAAAAGATAGTTTCTACATTTTCTTAGTGCAAAAACCAATGTCAAATAGTTATGCTCTACTTCATTGTACCTTGTTTCATACACAAATAGAATGTGACTTACATAATAGATAGGAATTTCTAACTCGTCGTTCCTTCTTTGGCACAAGAACGTAGCTATAGATAAATTTGAACTTGCCAGATAAATGTAGAAAGGCTAATCCCTTTGTTGTCGAAAAATCATTGGAAAATGTAGTAGCTCTTCTTTTAGATTGTCAAACGCACACTGGCAGTTCTCGATCCATTCAAAGTTAACCCCCTTCTTGAGAAGATGCTACATGGGGTGTAACTTGTCTGTTAACTTCGAGATGAACCACCTAATAAATTGCAACCTACCTTGCAACCCACATAGTTCTTTGAGGTTTGTTGGTGGTGTTAGGTTAACAATGGATTTAGCCTTGTTGGGGTCAACTCAGATGCCAATCTCCGATACCAAAAACCCCAACACGCACCCGATTTTGACTCTGGATACGTATTTTCTTGGGTTGAGCCATAGGTCATGCCTAAGAAATCATTCAAGGATTAACTCTAGGTCTTGTGGATGATCTTCTGATTTCTTACATTTGACAGCTATGTTGTCTACATTGTTGTTCAATCTCTCTAAGAGGTAATCGCTAAAGATATACATAATGGCATGTTGATAAGTTGCTCCAGTTGTTTTTAACCCGAAAGGCATCATGGTGTAACAAAAAATTCCCCAAGGGATCATGAAAGTCGTAGTCAGTTGGTGTTATGGGTTGATAAAAATTTGATTATAGTCCAAAAACCCTTCCATAAAGGATAGTAATGCATGGCCAACTGTTGTACTGATAAGTTGGTCAATACTCAGCAATGGGAAGTTGTCTTTAATCGTTGCCTTGTTCAGATCGCGGAAATCTTTATAGATGTGTATTCCTCCTATTTTATTGGAGATAATTATGATGTTTGACACCTAATCTGAATAATCGACCACAAAAATGAAACTAGCCTGATACAGCTTAGTGATTTCATCACGCACTGCCAACACAATTTCAGGCTTAATCTTCCGTGCTTTCTATTTAACTGCTTTGATATGTGGGTCTAAAACTATGTTATGTTGTATTAGTCTCGGGTGTAAACCCAGCATGTCTTCGTATGACCATGCAAATACCGCAATGTTATTTTGGAGCACTTGAAATATGTCACTCTATGTCTGTTGGTCAAGGAGAGAACTAACTTTTAGAGTTTTACTTTCACCCTTGTACGTAACCACAGAGACCTCAGTGAGGGAATCCTTGATCACATCAGCAGTATCCAGGTCTAGGTTTTAGGCCAAATGTTCTAGCCAGTTTGGGGATATTTTCGAGGTTGCTATGGATATGTCGCAGAGGGAAGAGTTAGTTCCTATCATTGTAAGGTTGAGCTATCTAATAGTTTCCTCGTATGGGACTTTTAGGGCTAGGGGTGCGAGTAAAGCTGCATCCATTTGCGAATTGACCTACAAAACTATCAAAAATAGAGGTTGTTACATTGTTTTTTGCCGAGATGTTGAAATGATAGAAGGTTTTCCTATTTTACTGGTACATGTTAAAGAGGTTGCTAGTTTAATGTCTTAGCGGATTGTCATAATATGCACAGTTTGTAAGAAAGCAGCAATCCCGATTTCCTAGATGTTAGCGTAAGACTTCTGTGAACTATGATGAAAGGTGTAACGTGGTGTGTCTAGTGTGTCAAAATAGCTAGTTTATAATTTTGTGCAAACCATAGTTAATGTGACCAGATTATGAGATGATTAACTATGCATTAGTTTACGGTCTTTTCGGACTGCAATCTATACGATATCTACAAGATTAATGTTGCGATCTTCACGCTTCATGTCGCACTGACATACCTATGTCTTAGGAAAGTTTTGCATTGATCAGACATGAAAATAGTTAGTTTCAACCATTACATTTATAAGTCAATGGTTTGTCCTCAAAGCAGACTATAGGCATCGCAAATTTGAATTAGGCTATAGTAGAAGGAAAGCAGAAGTAAGGTGTAAGTGGACAAGTTTGCGAAGGTTGTTCAGTTGTAACCATGACGTCGAAGAACAAAGGCAAACATGCCAAATTGGCGAAGATTGATGAAGTGTAGGAGAGTTTATAGTGGGTTTCAAAGGCTAGGGTCAAAACTCAGGAGGCTACTCCACTTGCTTGGTAGGTCGTCTTTTACCCTCCTGCATGATTATTATTTTTATTGTTATGGCATTGTAATTGTATTTGTTTCAAAGATGTGTATTATGTCGGGCATTGATACCTTATTGCATGGGCTAAGCTATTGTAGTTTGTAATATTACCCTTATCACTGTTGTCAAAGATAGACCTTGCACTGTCGTAAGGGTTTGAGCAATTTTGGTAATGCATTTCTAGCGTAACCTACAATTTTCTGGGAGTCAAGGTAATGGAAACTCTAGTGTTGCATAATGAATTTTGTATGAGCTTATTTTTGATTTGTTAAGTTTTGATGTCATTAGTGTGTCTAAATTGCTTTTCCTAATGGTAGTGTGTTTCATTATAAAGGATTATGCTAAAGCCTGTCTTGATCGTCTTGGACATTGTGGGCATTCTGTGCTATTTACATGTCCCCGTGGCCAATGTTCCTTCTCCTCATGCTCGTGTAAAGGAGGAGGTGGTTTAGTTTTGAAGAGGCACATGGGAGTTTTTGTAGTTTTTGTTTCATAATTTTAGTGTAATTATTTGGTCGCATCTACCGGCCGAGACAGTCATCGCCATCTTGGAGACGCTACTGGTTGGATCAATGCAGAGCATCTTGATGTTTATGGTGGATGGCTCAATCAAAACTGTGCAGGTGCTAGACTATGAAAAGAGCACCAAGGTTTTGAGGCATTTATCTTGGATCTGGGAGATGCCTAGGTTTGATTGTTATCACACCTACAACACTCTATTCTTGGCTCGTCATCTTATGACCTACTTCTAGAATCCACTTAGCATTGTGTATTATGCAGGTGGGTAAGTGTTTCCATGGTGTCATGATGTTCTAACCATCATCTAAACTTGTGTCAAGTATAAGAAATTGTTTACATTCTGTGGTGTAGGTTTTTCATCAATGAGGATGGTCTCTAGGGTGATACAGATATGTTGTCTGTGGCTGAGACAGCCATAAAGGAGTTCAGTTCTATTAGCAATGTACATGTTGGTGTTATGGGATAACTAGAATTTGAAATCCCACATTACCCTACTCACTATGTCAAATTTTTGCCATGTGAAAAAGACTTGGATGGTTGGATAAGGAGTGGACTTTGGATCGTCCTCTCACTGTCGCGGACGTGCAAGAGAAAATTCCATCGTTTCCTTCATCCTTCAGACACGGTAAACTACACTATGGTGGTTCATTGTAGAATCTTACGGGATGGGAAAAATTTATAAAATTATTTTATTTTGCTATATTTCCTAAACCATTACTTTAGTTTCATAGTTAGGAAATCACAGGAGATCACGGTTATGGCCTCTGGGTGTGAAGCGAGTAGTCTTTTCTTTTGTTATGGTGACATAAAAGAAGTGCAACGTTGGCTCAGCCATAGTGCAGCCCCACCTATCATAACCAATAACCTCCAAGAAGTTGGACTGATGGAGCTATTTTTGGCTATAACCCCCGACATCACTGTGGCCAAAATGTTAACCCTAGTTAACTCCTTCAGCGAAGAAGCTAAGCATCTTTACATGCACGTGTGTAACGTGCATGTTAGTTTTGATATTGATGCTTGACTATTCATTGACTTTTTTGGTGTTGCCTCTGATGATCCTCCAGTAGAAGAAAAGTCAAAGAGGAGTTCTAAGCACCAAAAGGAGATAAAGGAGTGGCTATGGGTTAAAAAGGAAGTGAAAGGAATCCTTGTTGATAAAATCTAGTTAGAGGTGGCTCATACCATATATCCCCTCTTCCGAGCCCATGACTTTCCCAAGTTGCTCTCCCAGGGAAGGATCCTTACCATAGAGTAGGCTCGGATCATGTGGGAGATTATGGAGGAGGGAACACGGTATAATTGGGCTAGCTACTTCACTGAAGGCCTGTAGGCTGAAATGGTCAAGCTTTTCAAGAAGCTTGAGTCTCTCTTCAACATGCATTTCACCTTATTTATAGCCTTCTTTTGGCATTTTTCTGAATTCTTGGTGGTTCATAGGGATGGAATCACGGTACAGCAAGATCGTAACTAGATTTCCAAACCATGGATTTCTCAGGTTTTTGGCACCACCCGATTACAAGATCCCCCTGAAGGCATTGGGGATTCACTTTCACTTACGACTAAGGATCTAGCAGCGCCTCTTGCGTGGTGCTAGGATAGCGTGGGTGGGGCATTCCCTTCTTACACCGGTAGTGTGTCAAAGGGGAAATGCCTAGCAGAAGAAATAGTGAGTTCATTAGTCTAGCAGAAAAGACATCGTCCGACCATGGAGTCTCCTAGTCTGACTAAAGCAAAGGGAAAGAGGCTACAAATTAAATATCATAGGAATGATCCCCCAACTAGTAAGTAGAGATATGCGTAATTAGTTTATATATGTATTACACTGCTTATAGACATCGTGGCGTCGCATAGTGTTTGTAATTGTTTCGGCTAACTGTGCTTTGGCAGACAAAGGGAAAAATGTAGAGGAGTTGATCCTTGAAATAGGGGCAATAGTCATACGGTGTGAATAAGGGGCCCCAATTTTGGAAAAGGAGGCCCCTGTTAGTAACATAGGTTGCACATAGGTTCTTGTGCCCAAAGAAGAGATGGAAGTAGAGGACGTCAAGGCCCTTTCGGATGAACCAGGCAAAGAAAAGTAGTTTTTCACTGATGAGTTTGACTTTTCCTCAGAGGGCAAACCTCACATTACTACCATTGAGGGTTTTTTTGAATTGAGTTTTGCATTATCGTAGTGTCTCAGTTTTTCTTTATGTCTACCGTACTATGTCTAACTCATTTGTGTTCGCATAGTAGGCATTTATGACAATAGTGTCATACCTTTGTCAGTGGCACCCACTTAGCATTGGGGTGAGACTCCTGATAAATTCACCTTTATGGAAGGCATCGTGAATAATATGATCGGCCACCTAGAGCAAATCGATCCTAAGATTGGTACGTGAGTGTTATAACACATAGATTGTTGGCATTACAACATTGTATTATTTTTGTTGTGTCTAACTATTATTTTTATGCTACAGGATCTCGCCTTAGATGGGATCCCCAAGAGCCTGTTGACTTAGACACCACCCCTAAACCCTCACTGGAGCTGACCAAACTGCCATGCAACCTTTACGATGAAATGTATAAATGTGTGTTACACTCGACCAGCTCTTTATGGGAGTGTCAGAACGTGAATGAAGATCTTTGGAAGAGGTTGCAAATAGCAGAAAAGTAGAAGATGTTCCTAACTGGTAGGGTTGAGAACCTGGAGTCTTGAAATGAATTTCTGCTAGCTCGGGAGACCAATGATGAGAATTGGCAGATAGCTATAATTGACTACACCCATTATTGACGGTCATCAGAAACAACGTCCAAGCCAGCCATGAGCTCATTGAGCAACAAATGCAAATGACTCTCCTAGTCCAGAAGAACCAAGACTGGAAGGATTTCAACGTAAGGGTCCAAGCATGGGTGCAGGAACAAAAGGACCACTAGCATGTGTATAAGTGAGAAAGTGCTTCCTACCACCAACATTACAGGGATTCTGCTATTGAATCGTGGTCCCTTCGGCTATTCCTCGATGTCATCGGTGCTTCTAGAGCGTACAAAAAGTTTTAGGAGCAAGTGACAGTAAGTGTCTCCCTAGAGAGAGAAATAACCCTACCTGGAGGGGAGACCACTATCCCTTCCTTCTTCCCTGAACTACCCCGATGGACTCCTATGGAGAAGGGGAAGGTTAAGGCTGGAACTGATCTAGGAGATGGCGTTTGGTCTGAGCTTACCAAGGACGAGATCATGCAACGCCTGTGGGTTGGTTTGGAATAGATTCCTTTCGCAGCTGACGCAGGACCATCACAGGTAAGTTGTAGGACTATTGCATTCTTATTATGCATAGTTTTGGTGGCAATGCTAACATGCATTTCATGTCAAATCATAGGATTGGCATGAAGAGGATCCTCATGAGGATGAGCATAATGGAGATGATGGTTCTCACAAAGAGGGTCTCCATGAGGAGGAGCCTCTGAAAGATGATCAAACTCATGGCGAGGAAGAGCTTTGCAGAGAGGATCGCCCCCACGAAGAAACACCAAAAGAAGAAGGTCCCTACGAGGATGATCTTCATGAGGCAAAGGTGGAGTTGGATGACACAGGTGGAAGTGGTAACAGCGACAATGTGTGACGTGGCTATATTGGCCAACCTTTTATTAAAATGGAGTGGAATAAAAGAACATTGTTCGTCAATGAAAGTGATATAATCTATGTGATATAATGATTTTTAGTTTTCAAGAAATGAAACATATCGTTAGAAGGATTATAGTTTTTAGGCCACAGTAGGCCGTTAATAGTTTAAAGCCATTTCGGGCTGGGCTATCATAAGCGTAAAAGGAAAAAAAATTGCCAGTTTTAGTCCATAGCAGGCCGTAAATAGTTTAAGGCCATTTCTGGCCAAGCCATTGTAAGTGTAAGAGGATAAACAACATTTGCCAGTTTTAGGCTGTAGCGGGCTGTAAATAGTTTTAGGCCATTTTGGGCCAAGCCATCGTAAGGATAAAAGGAAAAACAAAATTGCCAATTTTAGGCCATAGCGGTCCGTAAATATTTTAAGGCCATTTTAGGCCAAGCCATCGTAAGCGTAAGAGGGATAAATTACGTTTTCCATTTTTAGGTTGTAGCAGGCCACCACTAGTTTAAGGCCATTTCGAGCCATGCCGTTGTAAGCATGATAAGGATAATGTGAAAAGAAAGAGCGTATATTGCGTAACAATAAACAACGTGAACCAATGTAACATGTCATGCCAACGTGTCCATTCAATAACTCTGCAGATGCTTCTTAATTGTTTTTAGTTTTGGTGATGCATAAGGATGAGGAGGTTTATTACTTTGTTCCTCTACACCACCATCTTCCTCCTAAAAAGGTAGTTCAGCCCAAATCAAGTTGTCATCAACCGCTATTTTGGCCTATTCAAGCATTGGGACAGGAGACTGATCCTCGGGGGTTTTGATTTCTAAACCCTATTCCATTTCTATGTTATTAACAACATGAGGGATCATTTTATCACCATGGATGATCACTTCCCCTCTTGTGTAGGGCAAGTGGATCTCTTGATGGATGGGTGATGAGATTGCCCTCAGTTGATCCAACTAAGACCTCCCCAAGATTAAGTTGAAACCCGGCATCTCCTCAATGATGATAAACACTATGTCTATGGGGAATTGGTCCCCTGCTACAAAGTTAATACGTACTATTCCTTTGACTTGCACTCATGCCCCAATGAATGACTTTAAACATGACGTTTTCATGGGACTGATCTGGTCGATCAAACCCAGTTATCCACTCTGGGGTATGGAATAACATTGGCAGCTACCTCGTCATCTAAGTGTACTCTCCAGATTCGATATTGGCCAACCTAGATAGTGATGAACATAGGTGCTATTATCCCTTGATCCTTTTCTAGGTCATCCTCAATGGATTCATCATGAAAAGTCAGTAGGGAATGCCGGGGTTGTTCAGTGGCAAGGGGAAGCCTGATGGAGTGGATTGCTTCTTCATCTGTTGGCAAGCTCTCGTCCACTGGTATAGATGTTAACAAGTGAACCATGGCCTCACGATGCTTTTGTGATGTCATCAGCAAGTTGTAGAGGCTCAACATTGTATTTTTTTGTTTTAGAGCCTGCTTAACTTGCATAAATACGTCAGGGAGATCGCATCCATGATCTGGTTGTTTATCACCCTTCTCTTCTTCCATTCGTCCCAGGAGATAGCTCTCTTGGGGATGAATAGTTTCTGGTTGAGGGCTACATTTTCTATGGTTGGGAGGAGATGGTTGCGTTTGCGTAGCATTGTATTTTTTTGTTGAGGGTGGGGCCAAGGGCACCGAGGTGAGGGGCATAGGCTTGAGAAACCCCAGCATAAGGTGGTCCTTGGCTATATTAGGTGTCATAGGCCCTTCTCCTTTTCTACTAGGTTGTGATTGGGGCATTGACTTAGAGGGTTGCCTCTACGTAGCAGGAGCAACTAATAGCTTTCGCATCCTGATGACAAAGGATGCCCTAGGTGTGGGCATGGGCTGGGCTGAGACTTTAATGATAGTGAGCTATAGGATGATGGTGGGAGACAGGACCCGAAGTATAAAGGATTGTCGCTGAGCCGCTCCTATCGATGTTGATAGGCTTGTTGTCTGAGATAGGTGAGGAGGTACATGCAGCACGAAGGGTTGTTTTGGCTGTGCCTGGTCATCGCCTTCCGTACCCACTACATTGATAGTGTACCCTACGTTATTTGTGTTTAGCGGGTCTTGGTACACATGCATGGATTGATTTTCTAGATGGACCGGCCTACTGCTGTCTAAGACCAGTTTACCTTGATTGATCATGCATTGAATATTATCTTTTAATGCCCAATAGTAATCCCTATCATGACCACACAACTAGTGATAGTCACAGAAACGGTCTAGCCTAAAGTTTTTGGGGATTGGCAGTTCGTTTGGTAGGGCCAAGCAGGGATTCTTGATTAGCTCAAAATGCCATTTTTGGCATTTCAGATCCTCCTTAGATACCTTCTTATGTTGAATATGGCCAGTTTCCAGCAATTTCTTCAGAAGTTCTGAAGGCTTTACAAGTAGAGCCGTGTATTTTGAAAAGCCTTACACTCAAAATTAGGCTTTGGCTATGGAGGTGCTTTATGGGTGGATGGAGTTTCTTGATCAGCACTATTTGAGGTAGTTGTGGTTTCAGTAGGCTCCGCAAATACTTTCTTGTTGTTATTTTTCTTCTTGGCCCCCTCGGCTACCACTGCTACGGTCGTTGTCATAGCTTTACCTTTTTCCTTACCCTTACTGTGTGCATTTTTGTACACCACATATGCTGGGTCCTTGCTAGCCTCTACCGCATCTTGAATGTTCTTAGTCTAAGCAAAGGCTTGGCTAAGGGAGTAGGGAGTGAGGTAATATAACTTAGACTTGATAAAGTCATTAACTACCCCCTTGAATATTGCCAACAGATGAGCCTCCGCGATGGGTTCACAGATTTTGTTTAAGGTGGTGCTCCACCATTGTATAAACTTTTGAACTAACTTCAGTGGGTCTTACTTAACTCCCATGAGCTAATCCAACGTGACTTCTGGTTTTAGGTTTTACTTAAAATGAGTCACAAACTGAGTTAACAGCTCTTCCAAGGTTGAGATGGAAGAGCGTGGGAGTTTTTGATACCAGTCTAAAACTTTACCCGTTAGGGACATAGCAAAGACACGAATGATGGTATGTGGCCATTGTTGCAATAACAACAACTCTAACCTGAAAATGGCTAGATGGGCATTGGGATCACGTTCCCTATTGTATTTTGTAAAATCGGGGAGTGGCATCCAAGGAGGTAACAACAAAATAGGCACTACCGGACTAATAGGATCGTCATGGTAAAAATCCATGACCTATATTGTGTTGGAACCAGTAGCCTTGAGGCGTTGAACTTCCTTAGTAAGGTCTTGAATAAGCTAGAAGGCTTGATCCAGACTCGTAGGCGAAGAGGTCATTTGTAGAATGGTAGGAGGAGCAACGCTGGGTGGTGGAATAGGGGCGGCAGCTTGGCCGGTGTTCGATGCTATCAAAACTATCCCTACAGGCGGTGCCTCTTGTGGAATCCACCACTCAGTAGGTGGCATGGATTGGGTGACTACCATCAATTGTGCCATGGGATATGCTATTTGCATGGCTGGGGGCATAGAAAATGACCCTGTAGTAGGACTTAGCGCCTGCGGGACCTGGAGTTGATGATGAGTGATATGGAACATTTGCGTAGGATGTGCAATGAGGGACAATGTGTTTGGAACCCACCACGCTATAGTGGCAGGTCTTGTGGGTGAGTTGAGATGAATGTAGGCCCTGTATGTAATTGTGAAGTAGGTATTTCATGTACATATAGTGACATAGGCATAGGTATATGATGAGATGGATTAGCTAATTGTGGCTGTTGAGGAATGATTTGTGAAGGGACACCACTCAGGAGGTTAGTCGAAGAGAAAAAATGTGGCTAGGATGAGTGCAGGACTCGGTTAGCATTAGATAATGTCAAGGGCATGGTGACCATGAACAACAGATTTACATGGGACGCTGTGGAGGGGGGTGCCAGAACAAAGTCAGCATGACTGCCTCCCTCAGAATGGGAATCAAGATCCTCTTGCCCATCATGAAATGCTTCATCACGGAACAACTCCTCTCATTTTTCTGTTGATATCCTATCCATCAGTATTTGATCTAAGATCCACTGTTGTTGGTCTGTCAGGGGTATAGTGGCATTTGGTGAAGGAATAAATTCCTTTCCATTGTAGTATATGAACTCGTATTCTCGTTTCTCTTCGAGTTCTTATGGATACATGGGAAAACTTGCCTCAATTTTGGCATAGAGGAAATTGTAATGTTCCCTACGCTGAGTGTGTCCCTCAGGCTCCTTGTTTTGGAGCTTGAGGGATTGGTGTGGTCGCACGGGACTGGTTGGTGGCTCGACCACAAGAGGCATAACTTGTAGAGTCCAAGGGTTCTCAAGGTTAGAAGTGTTAACAGTGATGGTTGATGTAGCCATTCTCTATGCAATTCGAGAGTAATGATGACAAGGATAAATACCACAAAGGAAAAGGCAAGCTAAGGAAAAAATTGGGCTTTCTACCCTACAGGATTCCAAAGGAATCATTGAAGCAACCAATTTGCACGACACAATCTCGTAAACAACTACAGAGGTATTGCGTTTACGTCGATCTAAAGTGGGTACAGACATCTTACAAGACTACCCGTGAAACAAAGATAAGAGGTTTAGGCCCTCCTTCTAGAGCTAGAAAATTGTAACGATGGAAAATGTCGATCGTCAAAAATACCGAGCGAAATTCCTTGTACACAGTTCCAACCCTGAATTTGTGCAAGCGTCATGCTGGAGAAAACCAATCCAAGGTTCCTTGAATGGTCTTGTCGATTAGATAGGGACTTACTTAACCAGTAATTTTTGTAATAATCGGATCAGGAGATGAAAATTTCGATGTGGAGGTATGATATCTGTAATCTCGAAGGCAACGAGAATGATGTAAATGATTCAGAATGATTGTAAAGCCTATGCAAATAGGATGCGATAAATAGAATTTAGAGAATGTGCAATCTCGAGATCTGGGATTTAGCTTATAAAAAAATTTGTTGAATACAATGATTGCAGTCAGACTTCGGTTTAGACAAAGTGCATGCCAAGAACAAGGAAGCTATTCAGAGATGAAACAAGCAAGGGCTGATCTACTTTGTTCTAGCCAATATGGGCACAAGGAAGTCAGACTCGAAGCATGGTGTCTGCTAACTCGAAGTTTCTAATTAAAAGCTCTTATCGATCATCATAGATGTTCTTTCGATTGCCAATTCTCTTTTGTTCTCTCACCAATCTTCGCCAAAAATTGTCAACAATTGCCAACAGCTACCAACCAAAAATTTTCAATGAAGGAAAATCACTCATGGATAAAATTTTTCCAACCCCTTGATCATTGTCAACTGGATTATTTATAAGGTTAGGGTCAGGAGAAAAATGCGGTTTAGATGATGCGTGTCCTGAGCCTGCAAAATTCTGTTGACTTGGTGTGTTGTAGCTAAAGCTTGTGGCGCTATGTTATGTTACGCTCTGAAGCGTAGTGTGTCGTAATCTACACTTGCTGGGGCTGTGGTAAAAAAATATCCTTTGGTTATGCTATAATGTGCTAGAGAGCGTATCATGGCATAAGAACCACCAATGTTTGAATTTTTCTATCTCCGTTGTTGCAATTAAATCAATTATTTGCTTGCATTATGCTGTGTTATGCTACATTACACTACATAGCGTAACGCAGTGTAACATAGCAAACTTGCCACGTTGAAGTGTTGTCACTATGCATCCCTTGTTTCTATTTAGTCTTTCTAGAGTCTATTACGTTGCGCTACATAGTGTAGCATAACAAGCCTTAAGCTGAAAGAAGACTGTCTGAAATGTGCCACTTGTGGAAATCCTTTACGTAAACTTTGACACTTTGCTGAATCATCGAGGTCTCGAAATTGCACAGTGTTTCACTACCCACTTGAGTAGTTCATCCAACTGACAGCCTACTCAAAAGCGATGCATGTAGTTGTCAGCAATGTTTAGGATGCACAAAATAGTTCGGCAAGTTTTATAGTCAAAAAGTTTACTATGGTACGCTATGTAGTGTAGAAGGCTTCAGAAGACATTTGTAGAATGAAGTGCTACGCTATGCAGTGTAGCACAGTGTAGCAAAGGTTAGATAATTAGTTCTTTCGCCTGACACCAAGTCCTTCAGCAATGGCTCCTTCCATCAAAAAGTGGCAAATTTGGCGAAAACCAAGTCATGTTGGCTACTAGGCTATGCTACGCTACATAACTTAGCACAGTGTAGCAACTCTACAGAAACTACAAAGGACGTCTCAATGTGTAGGATNGCAAATAGGCGAGGCGCATTGATGGAGCATAGCTATTTTCTACATTGTGCCATGCTTTTTATCATAGAATGTGGGTGTAGCATAGCAGCTTATTGTGCAAGGAGGTGCACTGATGTAACATAGCTACTTGGTACGTTGTGGCATGCTTAAGAGCGTAGCATGTTGATACAGCGTAGCATAGCGTAGCCACCAGATTAAGGCATNGAGCAACACTCAAAGGGCTGGCAAGTAGGTTGGCTAGAAAGCAATTTGGTTGGGCAACAAGAAGGTCGATTGGCAAATTGGTAAATTAGCAAGTTAGCACTTTCACAAGTTGGCAAGTTGGAAATATTAAGCATTGTAAACACCCTCGAGTTGGCAAAATCAAGTTGTTAGTATTTCCATCTAGCATCTTGTTTTCTCTCTCTCTCTCTCTCTCCCCCAACTTCCTTTATAACATTTTGCATTGTCAAACCTTGAGTCCGCTTTCAAGCACATAGTCGGCTTGCTTTGAATATCTTGGTTACTTTTGGAATCTTTGTGCTTCCTAGCATCACGCAACCAATTGTTTCCACTTTGATAGAGTAAAGCCATAGTCTTGAAGTGGTGCATTTTCGTAACTGCAATCTACTTTGCTTTTCTTTATTTTCATCGCATTTTACATCGTTTTCTGCATTTTTGCATTCAAAATTTATTATTTTATGTTACAAGTATTGCTTTCAAATCCCACAAGTATTAGTTATAGTAACACCAATTAAGTCCCTGTCTAATCGACTAGACCGTTTAGGGCACCCCATTTCCATTTTATCCAGCACGGCCCTCACACGGATCCATAGTTAAAACTGTCATGATCGACAACCTCTCGGTGCTTTCGAGCCGATGACGTTTTCGGTCATAACATAGAGCATTTGGAATAACAAGGTTACTCAAGTATTTTTATTTTATTTTTCATTTCAAAATTGAAGTTTGGATTTATTATTAACATTAAATATCTATATTAGCATCATTATTAATAAAAGAAAGTAAGTACCTTATGTTGATGGTTTTGTTGATGCGTGAAATAGGGTCACGAGCAACACCTTTAGAAAACATGTTTTGACAGACTATCACCTAGGGCATCTCCCTATCTCGCATTAAGTACTGAAACCAAGAATAGTTGCATAATAGTCATAGCTAGTAGACCAATAATAAAGATTAAATTTAGAAAAATCTTAGATTTGATCTTAGTTAACAAGTCAAATTTGTGCATAATTACAAATAATCGCAAGCTTTATGTTAGGAATGAAAATTATTATTAAAATAAATTATAATGTGATGACATTGAACATCAAATGTACAAAAAGATAGGTATAACAGGTCTAAGATATGAAATATAACTCTCTTAAATGGACATATTTAGATAAAATTTTAAAATAATAACTATCCTTTTTAAAAAACGTTGGAGATGAAAAAATATAAAATGAAATGCCAAAGTTTATAACTTGATCACAAACTCAAATTATAGCATTTTAAGGGAAAAATAGAAAAAGGAAAATAACACACATAATGTGATGAAGAAAAATCCATGAACTTGGTCTTAGCTCAAAATAAAGCTTCTGATCTCCTCCATGAGATCCACAAACTCCTATTGTAGTTTATGGACCTAAATATCCAAGAGACAAACCTCCTTTAGCAGGTCTTTGCATTGTGACCTTTTCTTCCTTTTGTAATTCGACAAACAATGTTATGTTAAAATGTAATTCCACATTAAGCTCTTCTTCCTTTACCTAGAATGATATGAACTAATCCACCAAGAAAGAGGAAGAAGCTAATATAGAAAGGAGGATAGATTTAGGTTTTTGGAAAGGGATTTAGGGATTATAGTTAGAAAAATTTGGTTCACCTAGCTCTAGCCATTTGCAATTTTTGCAAAACTCCCTTTTAAACTTCCTAGATCCTCCTTCCTTTCAACTATCCATTCCTTTTGCCTCTTTAAATTAGGCTCCTCTACACTATTCACATTCCCTGATCATTTAGCTCCTTCCATCTGTTTTTCTTGTATCTACAAGTATCACAACAAGGACAAGTAATGTTGCCAATATTTTAAAGGTTTTAAAGAGCAGTTTTTAAATTATGAAATATCAAATGTTTACCCTACTCATAACATAACTGAATAATAATGAAATAGAAAAAAAATACAAAATAAAATCTAACATTACTTGTTGGGGAATAATTTAACGCATGACTTGACCTTTAAAAGAAAAAAAAACTAACTAAACTCTTAATCCCATACAAATCTTCTTTCAAACCCATTTGGTAGAGAGGAAAAATAGCCCCAAGTCTACAAAAGAATATCAATAATGAAAGAATAAGAGAAGAATTCTTTGTAATGCAGTGCTTTGAGTAATGATGGAAAATTTTGATGCTACAAAACTAAAAGATCCCATACACAATAGTTTAACTCATAGATTTATGAGTCTTGAAAAGGATCTGGAGTACCTTAAACAATCTTGTCGATTGCTTAAGGACTTCAAAAATCTGTTATTGAGAACAAGGAGATATGCATAAAGAAAATAAGGCTAAAAAAATTTCATATATTTATATTAAATATTATAAAAATATTATAAAAAAAGTAAGTTTAGAGCATACAAATTAATGGGTTTTAAAAACCTAAAAATACAAAAATGACTTTAAAATTTGATGTAGAAAACACGTTGTGTTCTGTACTTGAGTGCACCTTTTTATCCACTTGATCTACATTGAAAAGGCTATGAAGACCAAAAAAATCTAGAATAATCCCTTTGTTCTTTGATAAAACCAAGTCTCTCTTTTTTCTAGGAAATGCTCTTCTCTGTGTGTTGAGAAGATCTACCAAAGACTGTATTCCAGAAGATCTTAAAAACTATGATGAATTTTGCATTTATAGGATTGGAATTTTCTATGTTAGTGTCTGTTACAATCCCGCACACTCTTTGAAGCATTACAAAGTATTTTTGGGACATTTCCATGGACCAAAATTGTAGCGTATGAGTTACCATATTTTTTGGCTTTTTTTGTCAAGTTTTGACAATGTATGAAGCTGATATTCTTGGCCCAAATTTTAGCTTATGAGCCACCAAGGTTTTTGGCTTTTGCTGCCAAATTCGCAACATATTTAAACTATTTTCATGGTCCACATTGTAGTTTGTGGGTAGGTTTACCCTCACATGCTATCCCATACATTAGCACAACATGTCAAATAGGGTGGTTTGGTGTGGAGCAAAAACCCAATTCTTGGTAGTGTTTTTAACCATTTTTGACCCTCACATGCTAGAATAAGTAAGATTCACCATATGTGGGTTGTAAATTTCACATTTTTATACTAATAATTGATACAAAATTTCCAAAAAAAGGCCATAGGATAGGAATTTTGATGGGAAAATAAGGCAATTATTTTTGCCTTTAGATTCCCATAAAATTACAATGCAAATTTCAGCTTCAAGGCTTCTTCTTAGGCACATGAAAATTCTTTAGTTGTTTTATTGATCCTTCTTTATTAATGTTTTGAGGATTGACCTACTAGACATTAACAAAGAATGCAAAGCACTACCTTAGGTTCATCACCAATGCTCCCTCTTCGCACTTGATTGCATAGCTGTCAAATCATGATAAGGAGTGCTCATGAAGATGAAATAAGATCACAATAAGATGTTGAGAGTTTTGGAAGAGATAATGGCTACATTGGTTGTAGGAGAATGGTCACATGGGTTAATGAGGAATCCCAAATGTTGACGTCATGGCAATAGCATAGTTGTGATATGTTTGCTAATTGAAGAGGTCTTCATGCTTCCTACTTGGACTATTGGTTGCTCGATAATGTTTGAAGGAACCAACACTTAGTAATAGGCTTATTTGATCATTTGGCTCTTTTTTTAAGAGTAATTTATTTTCTTGACTTGAGGCCACATTGGTATTTCTTATTTCTTGGCATTTTTCTCTCTTTTCTCTATTGGAGTGAAATCTTCATTGGGGTTCAATGCCAAGGCTAAAGTTTTTTTCCTCATTGAATGAGTTGTGTTACATTCAGTGAACTTGATCAGTAGAGCACATTGAAGGAGATGTCACATGGCCATGGTGCATGGATGTCAAACATAGGTTTTCATTGCTAGCAAGGTAACGAAGGCTATAATTTAGTTAAGGGCTTCTAGCTTAGGAGGGGTAATAGGGATGATGTGAGGTAGGCATTGTTAACAAGATTGAACAAGTTAACTAAATCTCATGCATCCAGGTTCTGTAGCAACTAATTGTTACAATGAGTTATACATTTATGATGCATTTAGGCTCATCTTGCAAGTGTAACTCCAAGTATACAAGAAAAAAAGTCAAGGAATACATGTGATTACAAGATGTTACAAGAAAATATAGGCCATCATAGGTCAACTGGTAGAACATGATAACTTTTTTCATGCTCATAAATTCATATAAATTTTGAATTTTTTTGAGATGCCAAAAATATATATAGGGTCATGTAGACTCAATTTTTGTAGGCCATAGGAGTGTTCAACATTATTCATCTATCCAAACTTGTAAATAAAGACAAAAAACACCACAAGAAAACACGCTAACATTAGATGTAATTAAGACCATGTGAAGGCTTTAATGTTTTTTTGTAAGAGATTGATGGTTTCTTGAGCAAACTTAAGTTTAGGTGAGGAGAATTATTTCAGTGTTTTCTTCTCATCATTCTGATTTGAAATGCCAAATTCGACTGAGAAATCATTTGCAATGTTTCTAGCTTCAAGGTTAAGGGAAGTTAGGCCATTACATGACATTAAGGCTAGAAAGTTAAAGGCTTATAGGCTATTAGTTTAGACATTCAAGGGAAACTTTTTTTATCAACATCATTATAAGGATCTACTTGGGCTTAAAGGCTAGTCGAGTTTCTTCCTCATCTCCATAGGCTTAACTTTGCATGCCAACATAAGCACATAAAGTGATATCTGCATGATACAAATGTTAAAATAATGAAAGATATTGTAATATTAGAATAAAATAAGGCCAAAAAAGGTCAAAAAAAGTAAGAAAATACTAAACATGGCAAGGTAGGGTTTCTACAAAGAAAAGCAAGGTAAAAGTAGGTAAAACAAGGCAAAATAAGGTCAGAACAAGGTAGAATGAGGGCTAAATGGTGTCAACATAAGGTAAAATAATGTCAAACAAGAAAAAAAAAGGTAAAAAAGCTACGATGAGGTAAAATATGGCTAAATAGGTTAAAATAAGGTAAACGCAAGGTAAAAACAAGGTAAAATGAAGTAAAATAAGGTTAAAAAAAAGTAAAATATGGTAAAGAAGGTTAAAACAATGTCAAATAAGATAAGAAAGGTTAAAATGATATTCATTAATTAAATTTAATATTTTTTAGTCATTTTGTAGCTAGAATAGGCAATAAATATAACAAAATAGGATATAAATTGTTAAAATTAGCAAAAATAGATCATAAATTATTAGAACAATGGGTTTCTATGGTTAAACTAGTTGGAAAAGCCAATAGTTTCTATCTCTAGTGTGTGGGGACAATTTCCACAAACATGTGGACATCATGTGGCATGTCCACAGTGTGTGGAACATAGACTCTCAACATGTGGGATTCCAAGATCAATTTCAAGTCTAGGTACAATGTATTCAATCAATCCTCTCATCAATTTTCTCACACAGTGTATGGAATTTTTTATTATTATTATTATTTCTATATTATTTTTTGGGGGAGGGATGGTTAACTAAGTAACTTATGAGCAAGTTTGGAGAAGGAAATTAGTTATTTTTTGTCCCAAATGTTTTCCCATACATTGCCATATTGTGTGGGACTTGGATTCTTAGCATATGAATCAAAACATACTACTACATTGTGTGGGATTGGTAATGTGTAGGGAATTTTGACTAGGTTTGTGACTTGTTTGACTTGATTTGACTACATCTAGGCTACACAAGGATAGTTTAGGGCTTTTTCAACCATTATGGGTAGTGTATGGACAAGTTTGATTAAGCTTATGCCTTGCTAGAGTCCCACACACTACTTCAAATGCTAACCCAACATGTGGGAAAGGATTCCCTAGCATGTGGAACCAAATCTAGGTTTGAAAACTTTTGAAGGTTAAATTCTTGATTAATTTTTTATCCTAGGTCTTGTGGGATTCACCAAGCAACTTATAAGAAATTCTAGATACGGTAAATCCTGGTATAAGTCTCACATGCTACTCCACATGCTAACACAATGTGTGGGGCTAAAATTGACAATTTTGGGGGATTTTTGACTAGTTTTTTGGCTTACCTAGGCTTCCATGGCAATGTCCAAGATGTATGGGAAGATATGTAGTCTTTTTGACCATCTTAGGGAAGGTTTGATATGTATTGATGAAGTTTATAAGTTCTTAGAGCTTCACACACTACCCCACATGTTGCCACAACATGTGGGACATGTCTCCCCATCATGTAGGATCAAAATCCATCTCCTACAACTTGTGAAGGTTACTTTCTTACTTAACTTTCCATTCTAGATCTTGTGGGATCCACCATGAAAATTATGAGTAATTTTATGCATGATTTTTATTAGTGTAGGGGTTACATGTTATACCACACACTACCATGACATCTAGAACATGCACTCTAGTGTGTGGAACCCAACCATGCTAGTTTTTGGGGATTTTAGTTTTGTTCTTGGCTTCTACAGTCTTTTATGATAGCATCCACATTTGCAGGTGATACCTGCAGTTTATTTGGCTATTCCATGCAAGGTATGATGTATGTTGATCAACTTTAGAAGTTGTTGAGGCCTCACACACTAACATAGGGTGTGGTACTTGCATCCCTAGTGTGTGGGCACTTTTGGGCTAAATTCCTAGCATGTGGGGTTTCAACTGCTATTATATGGAAAATTGTGGATAGGTTATGGGCATGTTAAGATTTTTTTTCTCTTTTTTGGGATTTTTCAAGATTTTATGAGGTCCTATGAACAATGTGTAAAGTTATGTGATAAATTTTAATAAAGAAAGTTAGTGGTTTTACCCCACACACTAGCCCAACATGTGGGGCTCATGTATGCACTGTATGAAGGAGGATAAGGTTTTTTCATGTGTCACACATTGTTCCACACATAGTCATAGCATCTAAGACTTGTATTCTCAATGTTTGGAATCAAAACACAATTTTCTTAATGTGTAAAGATTAATTTTGTAGCATATAAGAGCTTTGTGGGTAGCATATGGGCATTTGGGAAGGATTTTGACCATGGAAACCTAGCATATTAGCAAATCTCTTCTTCAATCTTCCACAAACCAATGCACCTAAATTCTCCCAATAATTTTGGCTTCCACACATCTTTGTGCATAGTATGGTTGTAGTAGAGTTAGAGATTCAAGCTTCTTCTTGTAGTAATCAATGCAAAATTCTCAAGTTTTAGTAATTATGGTGAGGAAAATTGGGTCAACAAGTCAGAATCTAGGATTAGAAGAGGTAGAGGAGGCTTTGAGGATTTTTTATAGGCTTCCAAATACTTCTATAGGTGAAGGAGCTTCATCAAGGACTACCAAGTATCATTCTTTTACAAATTTCTCTACTTTTAACAAAATTGTGGAAACATTTTCCATCACTAGGTTTGATTTCGTCGAAATTTTGCATTTTGAGTATGTTGAATCAAAGATATATGTTTTATGATTTTATTGGGAGTATAATTTGGATGTTCTAACATCTTTTTTGGATATTTTGGTTTTCTCCAAAACCAATACACAAGGTTGATGCTCATTTCTTGCTTGTTTCAATTAAATTTCAGCTTTTTTCTAGCCCTTGGACTAATAGATTTTCAATTTTGAGTACACATGATTTTTTGTTAGGGTTTTTCAACTATCCTAGAGATGAAACCAATTTTTTTGAATTTTTCTGATTTTCACTCAACATAGTACACAACATTCTAGTTTGTTTCTTTTGAAATTTTGTACTTTTTCCATCTAAAAACTAGCAATGTTTACAATTTTTTGATTACTTTTGGTCAACTTCTAGGATTCCTTGGGATTTATAATGTAGTGTAGAGGTTTCCTAGATAAGTTTTAGAATTTTTACAATTTTTCTTAGGGTTTTTTCTATGGTCATTTCATTGCAAGCTACGATTTCTCAGTGAAAATTCTACATAATTTTAGGTTGAAATTTGATTCTATGCACTTGTAAGCATAGTGTTGGTAGTGGATTTATGTTTTTTTATATGTTTTCTACATATGGAGTTAAAAATAATTTTAAAATTTTTTTAAAAGGTTTTTCCCTATCCCTAGAAGCTGTATTGGTAAATCATAGTTTTGATGCAGGGTTTTAGGCTTCTCTGGTTAATATTGATAGTATTGGGTATTTTGGGCTTGGGTGTTGGCGATTATGAAATCATTTTTAGTTCTATGGCCATAATATGGCACCATCTAGGGTTTTTGGGATAGCGTATGAAAGTTTATGAGGTTTACATGGGAAGGTATGGCAACAAGTTACTTCCAAGAGCCAAGAAAACTTGCACTTTTTTTGCTTCATTCTTCCCATATTATGATTTATTTTCCATTGTTTGGGCTATTTGACTAATGGTCCTAGGAATTATTTATTCTTCAAGATCCAGTGCTATAAATTTTGGTTGCTTGTTCTATGTAATTTTCATTGTCACAAGGTTTCTAGTTTTCATAATAACTATTTGCCAAAATGCCTAACTTGGTTAAATTTTACCTTTAGTGTTTAAGATTTATGTTAAGTGTAATGTTAGTCACATGCATGGATTTTTGCTAGCTTATATTCTAGATTCTTTCTCAAGATTGTCAATTTCCCATGCTTTATTGATTTTAAGATCATTTCATGTTTTAATGGTTACATTTATGGCTATTCTTCTCATTGACGGTTACATGTTTTTATTGTTCATAGGAACCAAGTTATGATGGTGATTAGATTGATAACACTCCTTCTCTTCCCTAGATTGATCAAATATTTTGATGTCAATATCATGTTGGGCAATCAATCTTAAGTGTTATGGTTATTGTCTAGTTGCCATAGTCATAAATTTAAAGACTATGTATCATATATTTTTATTACACTATGTAATTATGACTATGAATATGGACATTTGGCTACAAATTTTTAATTGAGTTTTCATGTTTTATAGCATTTTATGCAAATAGGATACTAGTTAAAATAGTAGTAAAAGGTAAGGCAACAAAGAAACACTCTATAGTGTGATTAAATAAAATAAAAACTATAAGGCCAGATGTAAACATGTGAGTAAAGATTTTAAATGATGTTATTACATAAATAGGATACATGTAAACATAAGAAGAGGAAGTAGAAGTTATCTTGTGTTACTAGTTTTAGGGCTTGGCAAGCCATGAAATCACCAATTTTAGGCCTTGGTAGGTCATTGTTTTGCTAATTTTAGGCCTTGGTAGGTCATTGTCTTTCTAGTTTTAGGCCTTCGTGTGTCATGTTAATTTTCTAGCAAGCATGAGATAATCTTGAAAGAAAATACAAGAATAAAAAAAATAGTGAAACATGGTATAAATATATGAAAATAAATAAACAATTATTAACAAAATAAAGGATAAGGAATCTATTGTGGCTTTTTTGTTTGATCTCTGATAGATCAAGGAACTTTTTCTATACAATCCCATCATTCCTCTTGTTCAACATGGGAAGTGGTGAATGTTCTTCTTGATTGTTTAATGTTGTACAATTGGCATTATTAATATTCTTTTTATTGTTATTGTTATTGGCCCTAGCTTGAGTGTTGGGAGTTTTCTCTTAAAAATCTATCTCTAAATCTTGTTCAATATTGATAGTATTCATTGATGGTTGAAACATGCTATCTCTATGAATTAGAATTTCGCCACTCTCATATGACAAGTAAATATCTTGATGTATAGAAGATGAGACTACTTGAAGCTTGGCTAACAATGGTTTTCCTAGGATCAAGTTAAAGCTTAGTGTCTCTTCGACTAAAAAATTGGTGGATGTGGGAAACTATTTCATGACCACAAATTCTAAGGAGATAGAACCACATACTACCATCCACAACTTGTTGAACAACTTGAGCATAGAGGTAGATGTTTCTTGGATGTTTCTAGGTAGGCCTAGTTTTTTGATAATGGTAAAAAATACCATATTAGTTATTGCCCCATCATCTACATGAACACGATGAACCTTGTACTTGTCAACACATATAGTAATAAGGAGAGAAGGAGATAGCACTTCCCTATTTCATGAGTTGATCTTCACTTCGCTATCATGAAAGATAAGAATGGGTTAATGTATGTTCACCCTAAGCGAGATTTTCTCGATGATAGAGTGGATGGACTCTTTACTAGAAAGCATGTCTCCACTCACAAGAATAGTAGTTAACATTTGAGCCAGCACCTTGCTATGAGTGGGAGAAGTCATGACTAGGTTGTAAAGGTTCAATGATAAGTTCTTTTGCTTTAGGGAGTATTTAGCTTATTCCACTATTGTAAGGAAATTCTTTTCCTTGGCATACATTTTTTTAGCCTTGGTAGCTTTAATTTTCTCCAATATTTCTAGATTTTTTGGCTCATGTATTAGTATATGTTGCTTAGACCCCTTGTTCATGGGTGGAGCTAACCTTAATGTAGGTTTCAATGGGTCAACTTACTTTTAAGACTTTTGTTGTTAGCTACCTTTAGTGGGCTTAGTTGTTGATTTGAAGACAAATTATTTTCATCATCATTATGGTGATGATTTCTTGTTAATTGTTGAGTTATTAGCCATAATAGATAAGCCTTGATAACTAGTTTTTCCATTTTTGTTTGTGGATGATAAAGGCATCCTAATAATGAATTGTTCCATATTCTTAAATGGATTGATAGCACATTGTTTTGGTTGTGATGTTGATGCCATTGAATGTGAGACATGTATGATAAAAGGCTCCTTGAGGATAGAATGTGGTGATACATATATAACAAAGGGCTTTCTAGGCTTTAGGTTCTAGGAGTAACTACTAGCTAATGATACCTTGATGACAAATGGTTTTCTAGGAGGACTAGACCACTTGGTTTCCATAGATGAGGCTGTGGTGTAAGAGCTATTGCTGGCGTTTGGAGTGTTAGGCTCATTTAACACCAACTCTCCATGATCAATCATCTTGTATAGATCATCTTTAAGGACTAAACAAGAGTTCATATCATGACTAGCCAATTAGTGATAATGGTAAAACCTATCTAGTTTGAAGTACCTTGGTAGTTTTGGATCATCATTGGTTTCTATCATTGGATCTCTAGCTATCTTACAAAGATAATTGTGCATCTTATAAGCTTCTTTGGATAGTTGCTTATGTTGAATACGATAACCTTTAAACAACTATTCTAGAAGTTTAGAGAGCCTCATAGATAACTTAGTATATTTAGACTTGTATTTACACTAAAAGTTTGATCTTGGCTAGTTGGGAGTATATGATGTAGAGGGTTGCAATGGGTTAGAAGCTATGTTGCATAGTAAATACTTTTGCCTTTCTAGTTTTTTCATATCTTTTGATACTATAGCCATAGTTTTATGTGCTTGTTTGGTCTTGTTCTTGTTCATTCTAGAGTGTTGCTTCTTGTAGGTTACATAGGCTAGATCATTGTTAGCTTCAATAGCCTATTCTATGTTCTTGATTTGTAAAAAGGTTTGGCTTAGTAATCAAGGTTCTAAGTAGTAGAGCTTTGACTTGATGAATTTATTAACCACTTTCTTAAAGATGGTCAAGAGGTGGATTTCAAAGATGGGCTTGGAGATCTTATTGAGTATTACATTTCATCTTTAAAATGAATCTTTGGATTATTTTAACTGGCCTTTGTCTTACTTTCATAAGTTAATTTAAGGTTGTGTTAGGCTTCAAGTTGTATTTGAAGTAGTTGATAAGTAAGGATATCAAGTCATCTAGGAAGGAGATAGAACTTCTAGGTAGGGTTTGACATTATTCTAAAGCTTTTTCTTTCAAGGACATAGGGAAAATATGTAGTATCATATAAGGCCATGCTTGTAATAGGAGGCACTCAAAATAGAATTTGATAAGATGTGCATTAGGTTCTCCTTCACCATTATATTTGGTGAAGTTTGGGATAGGCATGCTCATAGGTAAAGTTATTTGAGTAATGGTAAGGCTAATGGGATCATCCTGGTAGAAGTTCATGACCTTCACCATTTGTGTTATACTAGCCTCAAGTTTTTGCAACTTTTTAGTAAGGTCTTGTATCAGTTGAAAGGCTTCATCTAGGCCTTATGGAGCTCTTGAGGGCTACACTTATTATTGTTGAATGAGTAGTGATCATATACACTTATTTTTTTTGTAGGTATATGGGTAAAATTGACTATGATGTGAACTTTGGGTTATAGAAAAAACCAAAATTAATTTTTGTTTTTTTTTTCAAACATACTACTATCACAAGGTAGAAACATGCAAAGAAAAGCTTGTGGATAAGTTTTTAGGCTAAGAAGTTAGGTGGAGGCTCTTCTTTTAACACCAAAAACTGTAATGACAAAAAATTTTGGTGCTAGCAACCTAAAAGATCCAATATGAAGCAATTTAACTCATAGATCCATAGGCCTTAAAAGGATTTAAAACACCTTAAATGGTCTTGTTGATCACTTAAGAATAGGGAAATATGCATAAAATGCGCAAAGGAAATAAGGCCAAAACAACCGAAAAGCTCCATTTCAAATAATGTAAATACATTGTAAAGAAAGTAAGTTTAAAGAGTATAGATTGGTGGATTTTAAAAACATGATAATACATAAATGACTTTGAAATCTAGTGCAGGAGATAACGTGTGTTCTGCACTTTGACTGTACTTTTCTGTTCACTTGATCTGCACAACAAAGGCTATAAAAGGTCATAAAAATCTACAATAATTCCTTTCTTCTTTGCTGAAATAAGCCTCTTTTTTTCAAGAAATGCTCTTCTTTGTGTTTGAGAAGATTTGCCAAAAAGTGTCTTCGAAAAGATCCTGAAAACTGTGACAAATCTAGCATATATAGGCTTGGAATTCACACTGTTCTAGCATCAGTTATAGTCACATATGTTCTCTTAAAATCTTATGAGGTATTTTTGGGCTATTCCTATGGCCAAAAAGTGTAGCGTATGGGTTACCAGCGTTTTTTGTCTTTTTCTGTCAAGTTTTGGCAATGTATGGACCTTATTTTTATCGTCCAAATTTGCGTTGTTGGCTTTTGCTGCCAAATTTGCAACGTTTTTGAGCTATTTTTATCGTCCAAACTGCAGCTTGTGGGCAAGTTTAACCCCACACGCTGGCACATCATGTGGAACAGGGTGGTACAGCGTGCGGAGAAAAAAGGCAATTTTTGGCAGCGTTTTCAATCATTTTTGACCCTCACACACCCACATAAGTAAGATTCACAGCATGTGGGCCGTAAATCTCACTCTTTCATACCAAAAATGGCTAAGATTTTGCCAAAACAAGGCCACGGTAGGACTTTTGAATGAAAATTAAGGCAATTATTTTTGCCTTTAGATCCCCATCAAATTACAATGCAAATTTTGTCTTCAAGGCTTTTTCTTGGCCACATAGAATTTCTTGAGGTGTTTCACTTTGCTATACTAGGATCATTCAGGGCAGATAATTCTCTTGCACAATAGCAGAGTATCCTCCATTGACAAAAGTACTTGCAAGACAATCATTGGACCAAAAATATCTGGTCAAAACCTTCTAAGTTTTCTCATCCTAGAGTTTAATAGGCTTTCCCTATAAAAATCCTAGAAGACTAGGAGTGGAGCTATGCAAAATAGAAGCACAGGCTGCTGAAAAACATGATCATAATATATGTACATAAATCTATCATCATTAATATTCTAATCCTTGTACACCATATGCAATTCCTACACCTGCGAGTGACCTCTTATCACCATCTCAAGGCCTCCAACCGTAAGATCTTACGCTTTTTGTGCCTCAAGAGTTGCGACATCAGGATCTTGTACCATAGAAGGCTGAACAGACGCATGAAAACATAGGCCAAATGTGACGACATGACCTCAGATTGCAGACTTGGCAACCAAAGCTTCGATACTATCCAAAGGAAAATTGGTGGAATTAGTAATCATGGCAATACTGCTGAAATTTATCGATGCTAGGGCAACACCACACAGAGCGCTGATACTAGGGTAACACTGCACAAAGCGTGCACATTTTTTCCTGCCAAAAATTTAATTACTATCCCATTCCATTTTCTCCAGCAATGCATTACAAATGTCACGACTTTGTAAGAATAACTTCAGCTACATGAAATGTCTAACAAAAAAAATATTCTTCATACTATCCATCTTCTTTACTATCAATGTTTTGTTGGCATGCCATCAGTTTCACTATGGTGAATTTAAACATAACTCCATTCCGCTGAATCTGCTTTCGCTGTCATATTCACCATTTTAGTAGGGACAGAAATCCTTACCCATTTTCTTACTACATTCTTTCTTCCTTGTTCGGCTTTACATGCAGTGGATGAATTTGTAGAAAAACAGAACGTTGCTAAATTTTGAAATAGAACCTTTTGTTATTCTATGCAAAGTATTTAATTTAATTGAGATGTATTATCCCTGTAATCACTAATGATAAACACAATATAAAGTCAAATTCTATTGGTTGATTTATGCACATGTGGTAGATACTATCACGTCATTGATATGTAGTTTAAGCTGTTACTTAAGAATTTCAGTCATACATCACACATCTAGATTAATTAAATTCTCCCCTTACCTTAAACTATTAATCCTTAAAAACTATTATTAACTACAAGTTATTTAATAATTAATAATAATAATATTTAATAATTAATAAAAAAAGGTTTGCAAAAGATATACTTTTATTATTAGCCATATGAGTACTAAGGAGGATAGAAATCTAGGATTAGGTAAGAAACTTATAAGTCATGGCTCCATGATAAGCATGGGAATGTTGAGATCAGCATTTAGCCCCCAAACTTTGAGTTGCATGCAAGTGCAAAACACCAAACTAATAAAAATCTTTAAAGTGCAAAAATATGTGAAACATAAAGAACCATGATGATCATAAAAAAACATAATATGAATTAGAATCTTGCAAAATTATAAAATGGATCATAATGTTTAATTATGATTAAAATAATTAAACAATTAAAAAGTACAACTAGACATGGATCACCTTTCAAACCACTTTATGAGTCTACTTAAGATTTCATACATGCCATATAAATTTTATGAACCATAACTAATATTTAGGACTCCAATCCTAATAATCTTTTAGGTAAAAGTTATTAGTATAGAGGATACCTTTAGGGATGGAACTTATACCAATCTTTATGAAGACAACATGCTTCTTTTAGGTCATGGGTAGCCACAACTTTTAGATTCTTCTTTAGTTTTTTTTTCTTGAATGCGGAAATGATATGAAAAAATAAGGTTTTTTTTTATTTTATATGGTTTTTGAAGTGATACAACAAGAAACGAAAATAGGTATGAGCCTTGGAAATCTTTCTCTCCTTTATTATTATTATTATTTTGGAATGCCTAAAGAAAAAGGAGATGGAAAGGGAAAGTTAAGGATTACTGCTAGGGCCCATCACACGTAAGAACTTACTACATTGTTGATGGACATGATCCTCCCTTTTTCTAGAAAACTTTGCCCATGGTACACTTTATTCTCAAGGAAGGAATCCCAATATGAGTTTGATCAATTAGTTGCACTGCTAACAAACAAAATTCCTTTGAAAATTTTGCCTATGGTGTAGTTTACTCCTCATGCATGTGCCTTTAATTTTGAACTAGGTAGCATCATAGTAGGTTACCTAAGTGAATAAGGAATTTTAAATGGAAAGGAACTCACTTGACCCTACTGCTCATGGAATATCCATGGATCATTACACTCAAGGGTTAGGGCTTGGAAATGACAAGGAGGTTTTTCTAAGATTACCAAATGATTATGGTTAGCCACTCTCTTCATTTTACATGTACTGCATTTACATGACCATGATTAGAATAGGATAAGTGAGCATAAATCCCATCCTTCATAATCCAACATGACTAATAAAACTATTATCTAATAAAATAAATTTGAAAGAATCATAAACTTAGATATGTGAAAGGAAAAGAAATGAAGCTTTATTATGTTTGAAGACCCATAGGATCTACTAGATAGATAATACATCTTCATAAAAAATAATGATAGACTCTACAAATTGATCAAGCATCAATGGTGCATAAAAAATAAATCATATAGTGTTTTTGATGTAACATTATAATTTTTTCTTAATTAGGTAGTCATAGCATAAGAAAGAAATGTATGTAACTCATATTCAAGGGCTCCTAATTTGCATAACCTACAAATGTGCTCTTCTCAAGGGAGTTGAATCCATCTTCTACTTTCAATTCTAGGATGATTAGAACTTAAGTAAAGCTTGTTGATAACATTCTGATACTTGATGGGAATAGTAATTAAGAAATAGTGAGCTTCTACATCTAGTTTATTAGATCTAATATGTTGTAAAGAAAATTGACTCTTATTTTTCACATTAGCTTACATCTATGTTAAAACCTTCTACTTGACTAGTTCACGAATATGCTTAGGATTTTACTACACATCCTCCTAAGATATATTCCATTTTTTGAATGATTTCATCGCCTGAAAATACCATCCATGGTTTTGCAAGTCCTCAAGAACCACTTTACTGAATTTGTCTTACCTTGAGATATGCAAGCTATGAGTATATGTAATGCATTCACATAAGGCTTCTACTTCTAAAGGTAATAAATCACATTTACATAATAATATTGAGTAAGATGTTTGCATCTTTACCTTTAAGTCATTGAGAAGAAAATTTTTTTGTACACTTTCAATATCTTTCTAAAGTTTAGCACTAAGTCAAGGTTCACAAACAACACATCCATACAACATAGTGGGATAAATAATAGTTCGAAAAATTTATTTTCTGATATTCTAAGCCTAGAGACCTAAATCCTTGCACTTGTTTTTAAAAGCATATAAAGCCTTAAAACATCTTGCTATTTTTTCTTTCAGGCACTCTCCGAGATGTAATTGTTAATATAAATGAGACTTAAATATTTAAAAGAATCTACTATTTTCACATTGATACTACCAAAATAGAAGTTAGAATAATTATTTCTTATATCCTAGATGATCAATTTTTTTTATGTACATTTAGTTGAAGACTAGATGACAATAATTTTTCAAAATTTTTAACATATTTTGCATATGTTTTACAATAGTGGAGATCAAGGAAGCATCATTTTTATATAAAAAATATTTATATAAAGGGGATTCATATAATAATAAGAAATAATATGATATAACATGAATAATTTAAAACATTGTATTTATTTCATCTTCAAATAGTGTTATGATGACCCAATTCCAAGTCACTTAAGAGATCATAATAATTATCTAAATCACATCAAACATGTATATAGAACTAATCCTAATGGTGAATGAAATGAAAAATAATGACAAACCAAACATGCATATAAATGATTATGAAGCTATAAAGAAAATATGAAAATGAGACTATATACAGATGAAATGTATTGAAATAAGAAGAAAGCTTGTAACTAGGGATCTACCAAGTATCCACGAGGGGCACCTAAATAGTAATGCATTAAAATTTCTATATAGTTTTTTTTCATGCAAATATGAAACTTTTCAAACAGTAGGGCCAATGACATCTATGACTTGATATGGACCTAACCACATAGGATAAACTTATTTAATGATCTTGTTTAACTAGATGCTCTATCTGTTTTAAGGACTAGATCATCTTCCTTAAAAAATTTAGCTACATATTTCTTATCAAATCATATTTTAATAATTATTTTGTGATTACATTTGTTTTCAATTTCTTTGAGTCTTTTAAGTTCTAAATTATAAATATCATATCTATATGAATTTAAATGTTCATAAGTTAGAACAAAATCTATGAAAAATTAATAAGTGGAAATTTACGAATTTATTGATAAAATTGGTGCTTACCCATATATTAGATCACATGGTATAGTTTTGATCAAATTTTTATAATAGATTGTATTACTTGATATTGCCTATTTTAATTGTTCATGCCATGTACAAGGATTTTGAGTTACCATCTATTTAATTCCATCTAATATAATTTTATTAGATGAGTTTTCTAAACCATTGCCTTAGGAGTGATACTTAGTGATAGCTTTGATAATGATGATATGTTCCCTAGCTCAATTTGTAAATTCTATAGATAGAAAATTAGGCCTATTATCAAAGACTATAGTGTAAGGATATCCATATATAGAAATTATATCATTTTCTACAAACCAAATAATCTCATAAGATGTTGTAGTTTTAGTAGCCTTGGCTTCTAACAAACATGTGTAATAATTAGTAGCCATTAGGATAAACTTATATTTAGCCATTGATAAGGGATTAACCACTCCTATAAAATATAAAGCCCATTCTATAAAGGGTCTAGTTTCTATTATAGGTCATAAAGAAGCCAAAATTCTTGAATGTCTTCGTTTAAACATTTGACACTATACATAAGCATCATTAATCATACTAGGCTAATAGTAACATGCTCTTATAATTTTATGTTCTAGTGAATGATATATTATATGTTCTTCGTCATGTAGTTGCTTTAAATTGTCATTAGCTTGTGTTTGATCTAAACATTTAAGATCCACTTCTTGATTTTTTTTAAAAAAATAACTCATCACTTATTAAGGAAAAATTAAAATGTTTAGATAATAATAGTTTTCTTTCATATCTAGGTAAATTTAAAGGACAATGATAAAAGGTTAAATAAATCCTAACATATCCATACCATGAATCATGCAATTGGTTAGGAGTAAATAAGAAATCATCTTCTTTTTGAATACATCATATGTAAGGATGAAATAATTCTTGTTTTTTAGGTATGCCAAATTTTTATAAAGTTAAGGCTTTGGCTATCAGCATGGCAAGACTTGTTCCTCTAATCAATTTTTCTACCTTTCATTGAATAACATACTCTTGTAATTTCATAATTTGCATAGGATCTTGTAATTTGGCTAATGTAATGATGGCTAAATCATGGACAATAATAAAAGCCTTAGCATTTAACAGGTATTAGTGAAACTTCTTTAGAGCTTTAATAACACCACCATACAATATTTTTTCTATAGGTGAATGAAGAATCACTATTTTTAAAGCCCCAATATCAGGTACATGATATCAAGTACCCGATATCTCAACTTAGATACGATATCGTATACACGATATTGTGATTCCTGTGTTGGCCTATAAATATAGCACTCAATCATATGGGAAGGGGTCTTTTACTGGTAAGTCTTTAGGTTGATTCTTTTTATTACTTTTTAGTTAGCTTTAAGTTCTTTTTCAAGTGCATGCTTGCAGTGTGATGCTTGTAATTGTATGGAGCCTTTGTTCAAGTGTGTCGTACTTGAACATGCATACAATCAGCAATAAATATTGAGATTACTCCATCATTGCAACATTCAATTATTTTTTAATTGTTTAATTGTTAATTATTATTTATTTTTTTCTTAGTTAATATTTATTTTATCATCATTTACTATTCCTATTGTTAACATAGAATGAGTACGTCTTAATCACGAACATTTAAGTGTAACTATGTGGTGACCCAGTAGCATATCAAGTAGTGCTTCGAGTGATGTGCACTTAGTAATCCCAGAAGTAGTACACAAAGTCCAAGATGCGTATGGATGATTAAGGACAGATGCTTATCGCACTTACACTAGCTTAGATTTTATTTCCTATTTTTTTCGAGAGAAGGTTTGGGATTGTATTACTGAATGTATGGTACATGAGTGTACAAGTACAAGCGGGGGGGGG
>MNCI01005415.1:441718-529853 GCA_015680685.1 Gnetum montanum | reverse complement strand
GGGTGGTGCTAGGGGCACGTCGGCAGCCGGAAACAGGCACATCGAGGCAACTCCAGCTCATGAAGCAGGTCCAGGGGGCACAATGCTCCTCGGTGTCCATGAAGTTAGTGGCTTGTTGGAAGCCCTACATAAGAGCCTCGCGCCTGCTCCGGTCATCCACATAGTCATTGAGCGAGTTGAAGATATAATCACTAAAGATAAACGTCATTGCCCTTTGGTATGTAGCACCAGCATTCTTAAGACCGAATGGCATCATCATGTAGCAGAAAGTACCCCATGCTGTCATGAAATTTGTCCTAAGTTGTTTTTTAGGGTTAATTCAAATCTGGTTATATCCTGAAAAGCCATTCATAAAAGATAAGAAGGCATGCCTAGCGGTCGAGTCAACTAGTTGATCAATGCTAGGTAGGACGAAATCATCTTTTATGGTTGCAACATTGAGGTCTTGGAAGTCAATGCATAGGTGAATACTTCCATTCTTCTTTGGGACAATGACCATGTTGGATACCCAGTCAGCATAGTCAACAACCCGAATGAAACCAGCCTGATAAAGTTTGATGATTTCATTGCGGACTGCCAGTGCTACCTCTGGCTTAACCTTATGTGCCTTTTGTTTCACTGGTCTTAATTTTGGGTTGAGTATAATGTTGTGCTGGAATATTTGAGGGTCTAACCTAGGCATGTTAGTGTAGGACCAAGAAAATTCTTTTATGTTGTCTTTAAGCACTTGTGCTATGTCATTAGCCAGTTGCAGGCTTAACAATGTACTTAGTTTTAGGATTTTAACTTCGCCATCTGGCATGGTAATTGGGACTTCAACCAAGGGGTCTTCGGTGATGCTATTAGCTTCTAGGTCCAGAGTCTTGGTCATCATTTCAAAACAATCTAGCATTTGTTAAGTTGATGCCACAAAAGTGTCGTTTGTTGTTGAGCCTAAATCAATAGACTCCATGTTGATTTCTCGTGTGATCATTCCGTGCGGTCCATTGATAGACAGTGGTAAGAATAATAGCTTGCTGTCCATGATGTTTGCTCCTACTAATAAATAAGGAGCAGTGTCAATTAGGGGGTCGGTTATTTTCACATGTAAGTAATTTATGTGTTTATGTATCTAAACTAGACTAAGGTATGCGGTGGCAATTTATCGCTGTATCCGGATGCACGGTAGTTTAGGGCCTTACTGGGCCGATTATGGTAGTTTAAGGCCTTATTGGGCCATTCTTTTATGATGTCTGGTTGATTGTAGGATTTGTAATTGTTATTGGGTGCGAGACTGCCAGACTAGGAACATGTGCCGAGGTGTTTAGCTTGGGCAACCAGAGTTTGTTGTGCTAGGAGACATTACATGTATGTAGTATTTAGCCTAGCATATAAGCCTCCTTACTTTTGGTTTTACCCATATGTATTTATATGTATTTGGACTCTCGTTAATTTTTATGTTTATTTATTTTATTGTGTTTATTTCATTTATATAACCTACCCATACACTGATTTTCATGGGGCAGTGTATGCCACGTGGAGGTATATAAAATGATGGGTAAGCATGAACTTCGAAGTCAACACAAAGATAGTGTAAAGGTAGTGAAATCTCGGCATCAACCTGAAACCAGTGTAAAATAAGTGCAACATATACTGGGGTGAATATTGGGTAGTATAGGAAGGGGCAGATGTAGGTACGGCACGACAGTTGTGACCAGAGTGACATAGGAAGGATTTGACGAGTCACTTCAGCGTGGACGTGCGGCGTGGATGTGCGACGTGAATCGTAAGGGTTCAAGCCCTAGCGTACAAGGTTTGGCATGAATTATTCATGCAAGAATAAAACCCTAGTATGCAAGGTTTGTGTCATGTAGGGACACAACCCCAGTGTGCAAGGTTCGCAGCATGCAGGGACGAAACCCCAACGTACAGTGTTTAGTGTGAACACCACGATGAGTAAGGGCAAGAAAGTAGAAGGCGAGGGGAGAAAGGATCCTAGCTTGACCTCCACCGAAGAGAGTGAAGTGATACTCTAGTGTCTACCTAGACTCAATGGAGGTAGGCTCTAATCCTTCATCGAAATTTATGTTTTTTCCTACTGTTCCTGTCGATTTTCCCATTGCGTAGCATAGATGTTTCCATAGCGTAAGGTTTCTATACTCATCGTGTATGGTTAGTGTGGTCATGCTCTAGCATGTAGCATGCAGGGTCTACACACTACATTTTCTAGCGTGGAGTGTGTACGTTGAATTTTCTAGCGTGCAGCGTGCATGCTGAGTTTTCTACCGTGCAATGTGTACGCTGAGTTTTCTAGCGTGCAGCGTGCATGCTGAGTTTGATGCTGGAATTTTTTTCTAAGTGTTGGCCCCCTAGTGTAGAACTTTATTTTTACTTGGCTTATTTACCCTATTTCTTGAATACATGTAGGAATCCCAAACCTTTCCTCTTAGTGGTTGAGCTTGTTGGAGTTCTAATGTGGTTTGGTCTGATTGATTCTGACGAGCCAGTTCCTGATATGGCAATTGATCGCAAAGGTGTATGGTTCAGAGAAGGGGCCTCGGAATTCTTTGTATTCATCTTAGACAAATTCAATGTGGTAATATGGTCACATTTAAGTGAACAATTATCATTAAGTGTGCTCGAGACCATGCTACCAGGGTCTTCAAATGGCATTGTGGCTTTCGTGGTGGACATCGACGAGGGACCGCTTACGATTGAGGATGGTTCCTCTGGAGGACCCAGATCTAGCCATCCATTATTGCATGTGTGGGACTTATTGTCACATGGGTCTTACCACATCAATAACACCTTGTTCCTAGCTGCTCGTGCACATACTTTATTTCAGAACCCTCCTGGAACGATGTACCGAGTAGGAAGGTAGGGTTGTTCAATTTGCCACTTTTTGCCTTGCTGCTTAGTAGTGGTTTATATTTTGATTGCTGTCTCTTTGCAGGCCTCAGTTCAATAAATAAGGAGTGTGCGTAGGTGATGATGGGCTTTCTTTAGCCTGTAGCACCTTGGAGGACTTCATGGAGGGCCCCACTCTCCATGGTGCTGTGTTGGCCCAGACCAAGGGTGACATTATTCATTTTCACAAACGATACTTGAGGGCACTTGCACAATGTGAGGCTAGGGGGTGGTTGCATGGGGATTGGTCTCATAATGGGCCAGTTTTTCCACGTGATTCTGATTTGGCTCCTAGCGATCCAAATCCATCGAGTAACGGTAAGTAATGGTATCTTCGATACCTCAGTTTGATTTTTTTGCCACAACATTGGTTATGTTGACTCCCTGGGGTTATCTTGTGCATACAGTGGATGCCCCATCTGGTGGAGCCACTATCACAACTGGGCAGACTGAGTGCACTTTGTCTATGAAATTTGGGAAATTCAGTGATGCACAGCAATGGTTACGTATGAAGGCACTACCATATATCATCAGTTATTTGAGTGATGTGGGCCTTATGAAATTGTTTACTGCCCTAAGCCCTGATGTTTTTGTGACGGAGATGATTAGAATCATTGATTCTTTAGACGATTCTGTCACCTACTATAGCACTCACATCAAGGGTGTCAAAGTGATTTTCCTTCTATCAGAGGAGTTCTTTTCAGACTTCATTGGTGTACCAGCAGCTAGAACTAAAGTGGTTTTGGACGTAGAGGGAAATCCAGGTGGTTCATGAATTGGAGAATTGGTTGGGTGTCCTTAAGGGCTCTAAGGGGTTTCCTATGTAGGGGAAATCAAATGTGGCAGAAGTTAATGAGTTATATCCCTTGTTCAGGGTGTGGGTGTTTCCCAAGTCTCTGTCTCAAGTGAAAACTCTTGGGGTAGAACCTGTGCGTATCATGCGCACTATTCTAGAGACTGGGGTACGTTATAACTAGGCCCAGTTTTTGCTTTCGGGTTTCCACGGGGAGATAGTGAGGCTATGTTCAAACATTAAGGCGCAATCCCATTTCACTTTTGCATTCTTTGCTGATTACTTGCACCGGTTGGCTTAATTTCTGGTTGTTCGTGTGAATAGCAAGTACGTGTTAAGGGATCACCACCAACTATCTCGCCCATGGATTCGCCACTTATTGGAGGTGGCTGAATCTCAAGATGCTCCTGAGGGGATTGACGAGTTGGTTTCTATCATGATGGAGGGGTCATCTAGTCAGTCAATTGACATGCATGACAACATAGGGTTGGAACCAGATAATGTACCCTACACTGCTAGGAGAGCTGATCGGGTTATCTAGGAAACGATCGGGAAAGAAAAATAGAAGTTCAGAAACATGAACGTCCTAAAGAGGTTGTTCTAACTGCAGATGAACCAAGAGTGAAACGTATATGGTTTAAGATGCCTGTATGGGGTAAGCTTGGTTCTCTAATTTTCTTTTGTTTTGTTATCATCATTGTTATTTTTACTTTATTTTTCGGTGGTTTATACAATGCCTGATCTTGAACCTATGAACACCATTAGAGTTCACTTCTGGAGTAAGAAAAGAGAGATTAGCACCAATCATCGAGGAGGAAGAGGTCTCAACGAACTTAGATGAGGAGGACGAGGCGGGCAGGGACAAGATGGGAGGAATGGAAGATCGGGAGAGAGATACAACAGAAAAGGGTAACATCGATGATCAGGATGGAGTTGATGAGATGTTTGATGGTTTCTTCGGAGGGAGACTAGACCTTGGCAATCCTCTGAATCCGAAAGAGGACAGAGATTCTGGTATGTTCTCCTTATTATGTTATTTTCCTTTTGGATTGTGCTTTCCATTATTCTAAATTTTGATTTCATGCTTTTACTACTACCAGGCAAAAATGTTGAGACTAGGAAGCTTCCACAGAAATGACCACCGGAGTTAACCAGTATCCTATACATGAACCATTTATTTGGATTGAAATGCCAAGTAAAATGGACTTTATAACTAGTGTCACTGATGAGGTGGTTGATCGCATTGAGCAAGCTAACCCTGGAATAGGTACATATATCTTAAGTGTTTTGTATCCTTTAGTTTTTTTCATCTATTGTTACTATCCAATGTCTAATGTATGTTCTCCTCATATGAGCAGGGCCTAAACTAAAATGGGATTCATTTGAGGCCATTGGTATTGATAGTTTACCTATGCTACCCCCACAGACTGAGCAAGTGCCCCGACAAATTTTTGATGAAGTGGTAGAGTGCGATGTGTAGAACGGCAAGTCTCTTTGGACATGTAGGCGTTCCATCGAGAGGCTATGGTTGCAGATTCAAGCAGGAGAAAAAGAGATTTCCAAGCTGTCAGCAGAGCGGGACAATCTCAAATTGCGCTATGAGTTCACCTCAGCAAGGTTAATAGGTGATTGCTCTTGACGAACTTTCAGAATTACTTATGACAGATATTGGAATTTATCGAATCGCCAAGTATCGTTGACTCGGGGGCTAGCATAGTGTAAAGCGCAAATAGATTTAGTGAACCTAAAATGTCAGGATTGGAAGGCTTTCGCTTCTAAGGTACGAAAATGGGGTCAAGATGAGAAGACCCATATGTATCATTATAAAAATTCGTTAAAGGAGGTATCTATAGAGAAGCGTCAGCTCGAGATGTTTGTTGAGTGTTTAGGCCTACGCTCTTCATTTGATGCATTTTCTAGGCATACTGTGGTCGAGATGGAATCACCCAAGAGGGTAATCACCATGGCTTTTGGGGAGGTTTGTTTGGGGGATTTTTCTCTGAAATGTCCCACTTGGTCAGCGGTGGACAAAGGGAAGGCTTTGGCCAATGTTGATCTGGGTCTCGATGGGACTGACTAGGCAAGTATCTCTGAAGAAGAAATCCTATATTGGTTGGAATTTGGTCTAGGAGGATCTTCTTTAGTAAGTCATTTAAAGTTGTGAATTTTGTTTATTCAACAAATTTTGGAATTCTTCTCTTTTCATTTTGTGTTAATTGTTTTCTTTTACCTTGTGTTAATTGTTTTCTTTTACCTTTTTATAAGGTCAAGGCAATGGCGATGATCAAGAGGGTGGCCCTAGTGGAGTAGGGACCTGTGGTGCCGGGGCATCTAAGGGGGACACCCCTCCCAACCCTGATGCTTAGCTTTAAGTTTGGTCTTATGATCACTCATGTTTTTATGCTAGCAGCAAGTAGAATGTTTTGGTTGGATTGTATATGAATTGATGGATGGGATCGGTTAATCGCTGTAATTGTTTATTTGTACATGAATATATTTTTTGTTTGTTATTAAAATGATTATGTATGCGATCTATGTATCGTGTGAGGACTTTGCACTAAGTTGTAATTTGATGTTCATACATTTATACGATTTTATATTTTTTAATTGAGTTTTCTATTTATTCATTTTTTTTGAATTTTAAGTTTATTTGAATACTGGTAACTGCAAGTTTAGAATGAAAATATTTTGGGCTTGACTGTAAACACGATGCATGAATGTAAAAATGTTTTTTTCCATTTTTTTGCTTAAGTGTAATGCACGAAGTAGGAACAAAAGTAGGGGAATATGAAGAAAAACTATGGCTGATAATGTAACAACGCCACAGGGTAAGCATAAATTCGAACTGTAAACTTGAATTGAGAGAAAAGAAATATAAGAAAGATGGTCCAGTTTAAGGCCATTTTGGGCCATGGGGGGCATGTGTTTCAGTTTAAAGTCATGACAAACTGTAGCTTTGATGTACTAGTTTAAGACCATTTCGGGCCCCATGCACTAGTTTAAGGCCATTTTAGGCTCCATGTAAATAAGAGAAGTTTCAAGTGATACTGGTGAGTTCCTTGGTAAACCAGCCATTTATGACCATGGCTAGTTTTATGTCGTTGCGGACATGTGATAATTTAATGTCATTTTGGACGTGGGGTGTAGTTTAATGGTTTAGCAATTTTTTTATTTTTCTTAATTTAACGTTAGGAGTGATGCCAATAGGTGTGATTCTGTACTTAGCATCCCCTTTGCTGATCACGTTGAATGGTAATTCTGCCCAAGGGACGTCTAATGTGATGGGCTCTATGTTGGTGTCTTCTAGTGTTTCCATGTGTCCAGTGGTTTCGATGTTTGTTGTAGTTTCTAGGTTGGGCGGTGCATGTACAGTTTCAAGTTTGGGTGTTTCTTTGTTGGGTAGAGTTTTATTTACGTCCAATGGATCCTTGTTTACTAGTTTCATGTGACTTTTCTTTTCATTTTTGTCATCCTATTTAGGCTCTTCAAACTTAACCACTGAACCTTGGTCTGCACTTATATGTGACGAGATGGTAGACCTAGCAGGATCTCCATGTATAATGATTTCACCACCTTCGTAAAGTAGGCGAATCTCTTGGTGTATGGGGGAAGAGACTGCTTTGACTTGGCCGAGCTAGGGTCTTCCCAATATTAAATTGAACCCTAGCATTTCATCGATGACAACAAAGTTAGCAGATGTGCAAAATCAATCCCTTGCTATAAAGTCTAAGGCTATGGTGCCTTTTACTACAACGCGTGATCCACTAAACGATTTTAAACATGTGGTGGAGGTTGGTTTAATTGATTGTGTGAGCCATAATTGTTCAATGATGGGGTAGAGTATTACATTTGTGGCAGCTTAGTCATCTACATGCACCTGATGTATTATGAATCGGTTTACTTGTATCGTTATGAACATAGGTGCATGGGTGACATCTCCAGTTTACTTGTCGATCTTAATTTTTTCAGGGTGAAAGCTTAATGATTTGGGTTTGAATCCTTGTCATTTAGACATTATCGCATGTATGGAAGGCTCATCTATAGGTAAGTTTTCGCTTACTGGGATTAGTGTTAACATGTGTACTAGGGCTTCGCGATGAGTTTGAGAAGTTAACATCAGGTCATATAGGCTTAGTGAAGTATTTTTCTATTTAAGTTCCTGCATGACCTATGTTAAGACTGTTGCTAAATATTTACTATTAGGTGTATGTTTGTTAATGGTTACTTGGTCCATCGGGCCCACCAATTTTATCTCATGTGTAGCTAGTTTGATGCATTCTCTTGTGACCGTTGATTTAGATGCATCATGGATTCCTGATGATTCTCCTTTATAGCTCGTATTTGGTTCATTAGTAGGTGATTCCATGGGTACTGCACTTAATGGAGTAGGCTTGGGGGTCCTAAGACCAGCTATTAACATTCTTTCTCCAATCGTTCCTGTGTGAGCCTATCTCCTAGGCGTTCCCGCATGTGGCATGGGGGAACATTTGGTTTCTAAATATCTGGTTACTTTGGAACCCTTATGACATATGGAGTAGGCCTATTTGGGGATTGTGCCTCCATATTTGCAACCATAGGTGGCATTCGGACCACATAGGGAATGGGCTAAGTAGGAGATTTCATGCTTACTGTAGTAGCAACGGGAGATACACGCACCACGTATGGTTTTGGTGGTATGGTAGAGGCTGCCACCGCAGGTGGCATCCGGATGACATAGGGTCTTTGCAAGGTGGACAAGTTACATGGAGAGTATGATGATTGAGGTGCGGGAATTTGTGTTGTAGGAGGAATACGAACTACAAAGGGTCTCGTATGTATTTGCTATTCATTATCTGAGTAAATGGTGTTAATTCTAGGTGCTTCTTGTTCGTAGTCCAAGTAGATGGTGTTAATTACGTATGGAGCCTCCTTAGCATTTATAGGGTCCTTATATATGTCCATGGCTTGGTTTTGTGGTTTGAACAGGTTGGCCTCATCAAAGGTGATCTCACCTCCGTCAATCATCCGTTGAATATCTTGTTTCAAGGTGAAGCAATAATTAGTGCCATGCCCATTTCATTGATGATAATCACAAAAGTGGTCTATTCTAAAGCCTCTTGGAACTAGAGGCTCATCTAGCGTTGCCAAGCTTGGGTTCTCGACCAACTGATAGAATTGATCATGTCTTTGGATTACTGCTGGGGACAATTGTTTATGTTTCATTAGCCCAACCTTCAAGAGTTGGTCAAATAATTGTGAGGGTTTCATGGGAAACGATGTGTATTGAGAGGGGTCTCTCCTCTCAAAGTTTCTTGCACGACCTGGCATAGGATTTTGTGATGTGGATGGTTCAGGTGTAGTAGCGGAAGGAGGTCTAGCATAGTTAGTAGGTGCACTAGGTGGTTTTCCTTGTTGTCCTGCACTTGTTGGTTGTGTTTCTACTAATGCTGCTATAGTCACCTTAGCCTTTTCATTATCTTTTTTATTATGTTGGTTTTTAAAGGCTGAAAAGGCAGGGTCATGGCTATTTTGGGCTAGCTCTTCTATGTTCTTCATTTGTACAAAATCTTGGCTAAGAGTGCATGCATTAAGATAGTATAATTTGGACTTCACAAAATCATTAATGACCCCCTTTAGAATAGTGAGGAGATAAGTCTCTGGGATTGGCTCATGGAGGTCATTGAGGGCAGCACTCCACTGTTGAATAAATTTTTGAACAGGTTCAAGTGCTTCTTTCTTGACCTGTATGAGGCTATTAAGCGTTGCTTCAGGCTTTAAGTTATACTTGAACCTAGTAACGAACTGGTGTAATAAATCTTCCAAAGAAGATATGGAGTTTAGAGGCAACACCCGATACCAGTCAAGTGCTCTCCCTGTGAGGGACATGGGGAACACCCACAAGATGGCATGTGGCCATGCCTGGAGTACTGCGCATTCTAATCTAAACATTATAAGATGGGCATTGGGATCTGTCTCCCCATTGTATTTAGTTAACGTGGGTAAGGAAACACCCTTAGGTAGCGTTAGAGGTGGAACCGAAGAGCTGATAGGGTCATCTTGATAGAAATACACATCTTAAGTTCTTTGTCGGTAGCCATTTTGAGGTGCCTGACCTCATCAGTTAGCTCTTGCATTAGTTTTTTGGCTTCAGCCTAGTCTTGGGCATTGGGCAAGATAGTAGGTTGGTTATGTTGTGTCGCATACAAATTAGATTGTTGCACGGTGGGCTGGAAAGAGAGTTGAGTGGTGGGAGGTTGTGCTTGTGGAATATTCATGTTATGTGCTACTAAGGGTAGCGTACTATAAGGAAAGGGTTGTTGTTGTTGCTGTTGTTGTACTTGAGGGATGTTCATGGGTGGAATTATAGGAGGTGGTACATTGTAGTTAGGGGGTTGATGTGCTTGTGTACCTATCCTAGCCCACTGTCCAGTCATGATATATGAGGGAACACCCTGAGCTTGTTGAATTGACGTGATGAAGGATGTTCTTTGGGTTTGGATCTGTGGTATATAGTACGCAGGTGTAGAAGTAGGTATCACATATGGCACAATGGGTTCACGTAATTTTGTGGGCTGAGGATATGGTATGAGTCTTCGTGTTTGAACTGAGCTGCAAAGTCATCCTCCTCCTTCAATTGAGGATTTTCCATAGACTGGTCTAAAGACTGATTCCTGGTTAGGAGGAGCTATGAGATAAGTTCCAAGTAGTGCTCTGGAAGAGGGATGATGTCATACGGGGAAGGGATGAACTCATGTCCTCCCCTATGAAACAATTCATATTGCTGCTTAGCCTCCATTTCAGTTTGATCCACTGCTAGGCTAGCTTGTATTTTTACACATATAAAATTATATTGTTCCTGCATGATAATGTTGAATGATGGATTCTTCCCTTGTAGTCTGAGAGATTGAAGGGGTCCTCCCCAGCAATTAACCTCACCGTGGACTCCCATAGGTTGCATAATGGGTATCGACATCGTTGTGGGGCCAACGTTGTCTGGAATGGCCTTGGTTGAAGCATTGATGTTGCGGTATTCATGATGAAAAGTAAACGTAACAAGGTAGAGGGGATAGGATGTCAAGGAGTACAGTTGAAGATTTGATCAAGTATGACATGGGTGTGCTAATCAGCGTGCACCTAAGTTGGTAGCGTACAGCCTGTTTACGCAACGTACGCACTGGGTACGAGCGTACAGGCATCAACAACTAGCATACAAAAACTAGTCACAACGTGTAAACTGAGGTTACAACATGCAGGCTGCAACTATCCGCATAGAGTTAGAGTGGTCAGCATATTGAAAACTGGTCATAGCATGTAGATAGAGTCTACAGCATGCAAGATGAAAGAGCAGCGTGTAGATGAGTCTACAATGTGCGAGTTGGCAGAGCAGTGTGCAGACAGATTCTACAGTGTGCGAGTTGGAAGTGCAACATGTAGATAGAGTCTACAGCATGCGAGTTGGAAGAGCAGCATGTAGACAGGGTCTACAACGTGCGAGTTGGTAGAGTAGCATGTAGACAGAGTCTACAGTGTGTGAGTTGGCAGAACAGCGTGCAGACAGAGTCTACAGCATGTGAGTTTGCAGAGCAACATGTAGACGCTGAAATCACTGCGGAACAAGACGTAGATCCAGAGGTTTGCAAAATCAGATTTAATGTTGACGCAATGTAAATATGAGAAAACCAAGTGCTATATCAAAAGCATAGAGGACATGTGTATGAGATTAGGGTAGATTCAAATAGTTTTAGGCCCTCCTTCTAGTGCCATTTTCTCTATCATTTGAGATCGTCGGTGCAAGGCTGGAATGAAACAAACACTGATAGATCCCTGGAAGGAATATAGAAGATCCTACCTTTGCTTGAGGATGAGCTGGAATTGATGAAGGTAGAGTACCTTGGGTGGTCTGCATGCAAATTAGACAAGGGTTTTGCCAAACATATGCCAATGTGCGATACACCGGGTTATACGTAAACGACGTGATAGATGTAAATTAGAATGCAAGTGTGCAAGAATGTAAACAAGATATAAAGAAATATGAACAAAAACTATAACAAATATTAATTGGAAATGAAGCAATTTCATTGCAAAAAATGAGGATTACAGTGCACCGGTCTGAACACAGTTGTGGGACTGACACAAGGCGGACAAATAGCCCCGATGAATGCAGGTGGATGATGGTGTGTTGGTTCGGACTGTAGGCACAACATGAAGGTTGTAAGGTCAGCGTGCAGGGTTGAAGTCCAGCATATAGGGTTGGTGTTCAGATTTTTGCTCTGTCTCCAATCCCAATTTTTATTTTGTCTCTGTTCGTCCCAAATTTCCCACCCAGATCTAGTGAAAAATTGGGGTTTTTATGAGGGTTTTAAGCTCTGGATTCAGATCTGGAAGGGTATGAGTGGTTGTGGGTGAGAGTATTTCAGGTCGGATTACAGGTGGCTACGTTGCCCAGGTGTACAAAATATTACAACCATACAGCGTGCTGCATCCCAACATGTGCTGCTACACACCAGTGTGTACACGCTGGGTGTGTGAACTCAGTGTATAGACTTGACAAAAGAATTCATTTTTACAAAATATTGTTACAACAGGAAGTATCAAATTCGCCCCTCAGATTTGGACTCGGATGTTATGAGAGTGCTACTTGCAGATATTCTTGGACTTAATTTGACATGGTTCTGCTGATGTCTTCCGGTGATGTACACTATGCTACACACTGGATGGTGCACGCTGGGCGTACATGATGGGCATGTAGGCTAGGCATACATGTAGGGTGTACACGCTGGGCATGCAGGATGTACATGCTCAACGTGTGAGTTCCAAAGTGCATGATTTAGAGGTCAAAAACCCAATTTTCTTGAGCCCATGATGATGCCTAATAATTGCCCTATCTCTGAGAGTTTATGCCTTGTGAAAATCTTACCCTAGAGTGCTTGTTTTAGGCAGTCTTTGGAGTCACATGCTAGGTGTGCATGCTGGGCGTATACGCTGCATAGTGGAAACCAAGTATTTTGAGCTCAAAATTTTGGCAAGGTTCAATGCCAGATGTTGCCGTAGTATGCTGTGGGTCCCGAGGAACCATTTCTTGCTCAGTTCGACTCCGTTTGAAGCTGTCTGTGAGGTTCTCAAGCTTTATTCATGCTTGGGAGCATCACGAATTAGCTTGATTCTTGCAGGAGAAGTACTAAGATTAGAATTTTGTAGTGTTTCAAGTGCCAGTAAGACAACACAAGCCTATGGCACGTAGCATTCAAACCACCCCTTTTTTCTTACCTTCAACGTTATAAATATCTTGGCAAACAACATATAACAGGTTCAAAATTTTTTTGCTAAAAGGTACCCATAATTTGGAAAAGTCTGCAATTTGTAAAGTTGAAAATTTCAAAAGAGTTCACATCTTTCTGGAAGCAAACAACTTCCAAGTAGTGGGAACTTTGAAATTCTAAAACAAAGATTTCCCCTCTCGTCAGCATTGTAATAATCAAAGTGATCTGTCGAACACTGTAAATAGAGAGGCTCTCTCGGCTGACGTAAGATCCTCATCTCTGTTCTACCACCTTGGTAGATCCCCACATTATTTTCACAAGAAGTCCTCATCCAAGCGAATAGCTCTCTTTTTTTCGGCATGCCTTGCCTACTCTCGGGACTTCTGCACTCCGTCACAATGTGCAGTCGACTGTATCCACCTTGACCGGATGAGTTTGTTGCTTTGGAGCATGTTTCTAACCATACATTATTTTACCACTCATTTACTATCTCGTTTTCTTGCATTATTTTCTATATTATTTACCTTTAAGCATTATTTCATATTACTGTCGCATTTTTATAGTTTCTCCCCTACTTCATTTATCCTTAAGCATTATCTCACATTTCACATTATTTATGTTGCAAAAGGCTATATCGACACCGATGTAAGTCCCTATCTGATCGACCAGACCGTTCAGGGCACCCCGTGTCTGCACGCACCCAGCACCACCCTCCCACAGATACGGGGTTGGAATTGTCATGTCCATCAACCCCCGACGTTCTTCTAGCCACCAACGTTTTCGGTCGTTATAGATTTCTGACGCTAGAAGGAGGGCCTTTTGGTGCCTTTGTCACGTGAATCTTTTGCATCCTGATACATACGAGCATAAACGTGACACCCTCTTGCGGTTGTTTGCGCTCTGTGTGGTGTAGACCAGTCACCCCGACGGTTCCTCCAAAACCCTACAGAACACAGGGCCTCCGATCGCCGGTTAACTAGCTCATTCTATGGTTTTCTTGCATGCATTTTGCACCCCATCTCGCGTGGTACAAATTGGTCACATCGACGGTCGCTCTGGGATCCTATGAGACATAAAGCCTACCTAATTTCTGGTTAGCTTGCCCATCCTACGATTCTCTTGCCTGCGTTCTGTACCCCATCCAGTGTTGTGCAGACCGGTTGCCTTGATGGTCCCTCTGGGATCCTGCGAGACATAAAACCTACTTGGTTGCTAGTTAATTTGCTCTTCTTACAGAAGTATCATACGCCTTCCACACCCTGGCTTGCATTAGCATAGACTTGACACCCATCTATGGTTGTTTACACATCGTACAATGTAAATCGATCGCCTTGACGATTCCTTCGGAACCCTGTGAGACAATAAGCCTTTTGACAGTGATTTAACTTGCCTTTCCTGTTTATAGTAGTCTTACATGTGCTCTGCACCCTAGTCATCACAGGTAAAAATGTTACACCCTGTGAGGTTGTTTGCACCTTGTGTGGTGTAGGTCGGTCACCTCGATGATCCCTCCGGGATCGTACAGGATATAAAGCCTTCTTGATCATTTGTCAACTGAACTTGCCTTACAATACTCTTTCATGTGCTCTTCACCTCATCACGCACAGGCTTAAACATGACATCCTTTGTGGTTGTTTACACCTTATGTGGTACAGATTGATCGCCTTGATGATTCCTCTGGAATCCTGCAAGACGTAAAGCCCCCTTTTGTCACTTTTTTAATCCTTCTGTTATCTCATACTTTATTGCATTTTTTGCATAATCACTTGCTTAGAAATGGCTTCCACCACCATCACTATTGATACCTTGAATGTAGAGGTGCCCTTCACGGTCCAAGGAAATATTGGTGCCGAACGACAGCTGAATCCAACAGAAGAAACACGTCGATCTCTCAGAATCCAAAACCGAGGACCTGAGGGACTGGCCCAGCAACACGAATGTTATAGTTTCCTTTTGTGCAAATGTGTAGACTAATCTGCCCTTGGATTTACATGAACTCAAAGAAAAACGTAGCTTCAAGTTCACTTGCTGTAACATAGAGGAATTTGTTCCTACACCTGGCATTTCTTTGCCTTTAACACAAGCATACCAAAGGCTCCTAGATCAACTAATCCAGTTGACCAGGCTTAAGGAACAACAAGACATAGCGTCCAACCAGGATGACGCCTTCCAAGATGGACAAGAGGAACTCAATTCCAAATCTGACAAGGGAGGTCAGGCCAATCCCATTCCTGTCCCGCCTACCCAATCCTTCTGGGCCAACCTGCTGTCTGTCACCACCCCCATTTTCATCACTCCTATGCTTTAGCAGCCTACAACTATAACTATAATGGGTAGCCATGCTACATTCCCAGCACGTCATCACCCCTATTCCCCGGTTGCACCTGTAGCAACTATGCTGCCACAAGCTATTTATCAGCATGCTCCCATAGTGCACAACATGCCTATCACAGCTACCTTACCGCATGTCCATACTATACCTACTTTGCAACTACAAATAACTCCTATGTCGATTCATATGTATGCATCTATTCCACCCACTGTGGTGGACCCAAGCCCATCCATGTGGTGGACTCCGTTCACTTCTTCGTCTGTTCTACAACCATTGCAAATGTCTCACTACATTCGCCCTTAGGCCTACTCAACCCCACAAATGGTACATCCTAGCACGGGGCCATGGTCTGTCCCACCGGTAACCCAAACGGCCTATCCGGCAACTCAACCCTCTATTACCGCTCTGACAATACCACCCACCAGGTGGTGGACAACCCAAATAACACCTTTAGCAGGGGCGGCCCCAACGGCACCGTCGATGGGTCAAATCACCACTGCCACCATGCCACATGTGGCAGTTTCCTCTGTAGTCGCTCAACCATCTACAACATTGCCAGGTCTAAACCAAGCATTTCAGCTCATTCAAACCTTAACTGAGGAAGTAGAACACCTCAAAGTTTTCGGGTCCGACATGGTACAAATCATGGACTTTTATCAGGATGACCCTATCAACCCTATNGCACTTCACAAAGTACAACAAGGAGGGAGATCCCAATGCACATCTTGTCACTTTCAGGTCTGAGTCTTTGCTACTGCAACAATGGCTGCAAACGATCAATCACATATGAGGCATGTCCCTAGCTGGGAAAGCCTTAGATTGGTACCGCGTGTTGCTGTGCTCATTCATTTCAACTTTGGAGGAGCTCTTGACCCAGTTTGTGACATGCTTCAAGTATAACTTGAAGCTAGAAACCACACTAGATCAGCTGATGAGTGTGAAACAAGACCCACTAGAACCAGTCCAGAAATTCATTCAACGTTGGAGCGCAACCCTTAATGACATCTGGGAGCTCATTGTGGAAGCTCACTTGTTGGCTAACTTTAAGGGTGCAGTAAATGACTTTATCAAGTCCAAACTATATTACCTCACTCCTTGCTCTCTTAGTCAGGTTTTCACTTAGATTAAGAGCATACAAGATGCAGCCAAAGTAAGCAAAGACCCAGCCTATATCGCTTACAAGAGCACCTTCACAAAGAAGGACAAGGGTAAGGCCCCAACAACCACAGTAGCCGCTATGGTAACTAAGGCCAAGCCCAAGCCTAATAGTAGTGGTAGCAAAAATAATAAGAAACTGGCCATACCTATGGCTAATCCTGTGCCCAAACTAGGCCAAGCACCACAACCTGCTGCACCTACCTCTGAGACATCTACATACACCAAACCCAAATTTGAGCACAAAGATTGCTTAACATACACCCCACTACCTCTCAAACCTTTAGAACTCCTAAAGAAACTATTGGCAGTGGGATACATCCAACACAAGCAGATGTCAGAGGAAGCAAACATGAGACATCGACGCTACTACGAGCTCCTTAGGAATCCCTTTTTGACCTTTCCCAATGAGCCTCTGGTTCCTAGGGGTTTCAAGCTAGATAGGTTTTGTGACTACCATCAACTATGTGGTCACACGACAAATTATTGTCTATCATTGTAGGATGACATCCAAAGATTAATTGACCTGGGAAAGCTAGTGCTGGATGAAAGTAACCCAGTACGCCTTGAAAACCAATCTATGTATATCTACATAGACCACCTCAACACCAATAATTCCATTTACGTAATCAACGCCATCGGTATTGACAATGATCCCATGCCATCCTTCCAACTGTTTTTAATTCGTATGCCTCAGCTTAGTGCACCAATAGCACCAATGACTAGTCTAAGCTTGCAGCTACCCTTCATCTTGAAAGTCCCACCACAGGCATCTACCTCTACACCTGTTGGTAAGGCCACACGACCCCATCAGTTAATGCCTCTAGGTCCATTCATCATTAGGGGGCCAATGTCTTCAACAATCCCATCCCATTCAACAACATTAAACAACCTCCTCACCCCACTAGGAGAGAAGCCTACTTGGCGGGCAAGGCATCGAAGGGGAATACCATAAAAAGTATCTCCAAGATTACACCTTTCTCCCTTCTATTTACACCTTCGTCACCAAATATGAAGGTCGACACAATTACACAGCCTGTGTCACCTTGCTGAAAAAGATCTAAACCAAGGTCTGAGGTCGTCTCTCCTCGAGAGATTCATCCTCTAGGATGAATCGAGGAGGAGGAGGGTGTCAAACAGGTGGGCGACTAGGACTTCATGGATTTCCTCACCTAGGTCGGGCAAGCCCTAAGGCAGAAAAATGCTACGATGAGCTTTTACAACCTAGTCATGACATCTGTACCGCACCAGGAGGCTCTAGTCCACATGTTAACAGTGATTCCGATCAACGAAAACATGCCAGCGGAAGAGAAAGAGATCCACTTGGTCATACTCCTCTCTGTACCGATGGAGTCTACAATATCTCAATTAGCTTTCACAGAGATTCCATTAAGGAAGATCCCGAAGGGGGTCAAGTGACTATGGCACCTCTCTTCATCACAATTCGGATCAGCCAACACTGGATCTGAAGGGTACACGTCGATGATGGACCTGCCACAAACGTCATTTCCTTACTTATTATAGATAAGTTAGGATTAGTTAACCAGATTAAACCAACGATAATGTCATGTCAGCAGTCATTCAACGGGGCACGTGTCCTAGTGAAGGGCACAGTTCACATAAACTTCGTAGTAGGGGACCAGTTCCCCATAGACGCAACTTTCGTCATGGTCGAAGAGATGCCCAGGTTTAATCTGATCTTGGGAAGATCATGGTTAGCACAACTTAGGGCTGTCTCCTCACCTATACACAAGGAAATCCACTTACCATACATAGGTAGGGAGGTGATAATCCATGGTGATGGGGTGGTAACGTAAGCAATCAGCAATGTAGGCATGGAACAGGGTTCAGAAGTTACAACCTTTGAAGATGAAGCACCTATTCATGCATGCATTAATCATACAATGAAGGGATTGGTCCAACGAGCTGACCCTAAAATCAAAAATGCATGGGTTGAGTTTCCCTTCCAAGCGAAGGATAGTGATATGAAAAGGGGCCCTGGCGAAATGCCTCGACCTTACGTTCCGATCAACCCATGAAAGGTCAAGAGGCAGCTACGCATAACATAGTAGCCTTACGACCTCCCACCCAGTTGTTGTCTTTTCATATTTTCTATTTCCTCGTCTCATCAATCCTCTATCCTTTCGGCATGCTACACCAATGGCCCGAAGTGGCCTAAAACTAGCATTATCACCTTTCACTCTAACTTATTAAGCAACGGCCCGAAATGGCCCAAAACTAGTAAGGACCCAAAATGGCCTAAAAATAGCATATGATAGCATGAAAACTTTACATAACACATAAGTTAATACAAAACTAGTTTCCTTTCTAAATTTTTTCATTTCATTCAAAATATTCATCCATTGGCAGTGTTTATAAAATTTTCAAAAAAAAAAATTTAAAAAAGGAGGGGAGTCCCCTACTATCATGGGTTATTCTTGTTCACATTGCCTTCGTCGTTTGCCCCTATTTCATCTACTTGTGCATCGCTTGCTCCTATGTTGCCCCCTACCGGCTCTTCATTTCCTCCCTCCATGGGTCTCACACGTTCGTTGAGAGCCTGTATCCCAAAAATAAAGTAGTTAGCTAGGGCAACAAATGCGATAAACACTAAATGTAGAATAGCATGAAAGCAACTAACCTGAGGGGAACCTACGTTGGTCTCAAGAGGTATCTGGTCTAGGCCAAGCCTGAGGCGATGCACAATCTCCTCTATCGAAATGTTCATCCAACGCCTGCCACTAGGCTTAGTATTCACAGCGGAAACTTTCTCCCTTTCCAAGTTCTTCCACTCTAAAGGTTCCCGGGAAAGGGAGGTGGTTGAGGTCTCTCCTATAGGAAGGATCACCCTCAAGTTAGGAGATTCCGTAACCTTCACTTGCTCTTTAAACTTGGCATAGGTCTTAGAAGCGCCGATGGCCTTCACGAAAATTTTGTATGAAAATGCCTCCACAGCAGCGTCTTTATACAATCTTTGATGGGTTTCGTTTTCTAGCTTATATGTATACTTGTGATCCCTCTGGGTTTTCTCCCATTCAAAGACCTTAGCGCTGATGTCCTTCATGTCTTGGCACTTCTGGACTAGCAAGTCCATTTGCATCTGTTGTTCAATTATTTCGTGGGTGGACTCAACATTTTGATAAATGATAGTTCAAAACCTGGCGTAGTCGTCCACATCCCTTTTCAAATCAATAGGGTCAGGGTTACGATTTATGAGAAAATTGATCCTCGACCTAAGGTTCTCCACCTCAGTGACCAGTTCAGCCTCTCTTTTCTGGCCCCTTTGGACCCGTTTCCACAGGTCCTCATTGGTGCATCTACACTCCCATAGAGAGCATGTCGAGTGCAAGACACATTTGTAAGCCTCGTCAAATATACGACGAGACACCTCAGTCATGTCAGGCGAGAGTGTGGGCACCGCCCCAACCTCCATAGGTCGTGCTGTGTCCCACTTGAGCTGAGAGGCTGTTCAGCTTAGAAAGCTTAGTAATCATGTTAGCATAACATGATCAACAAACTCAAAAGTTTTAGCGTAGCAACATAAGAACAGTTAACACTCCTACTTACCCACATGAGGATCCGCCTACTGAAGGCATTTGATCATGTCATTAACAAGTCCCTCAGCAAACGCAAACTGTCAGGGACTTTAGCCCATGACTCCGTACGAGATGGAGGAGGTCCTAACACATCAAAAGTAGCACATGTTACACAATTAAACATGTCAGCAATGACCAAAATGAACTACGATAAGGTATACACAAATCCTAACTCACCAGCATCCGGCTGTGGTCTTTCTTCTTGCCAATGCATGACGATCGCGGTAGGCTTGGTAGAAGGCCTGGCCAAGTCCATGAAAGCCCCTACCTCATGCGCTGGTGCTTTTCCTTTCAGGAGAGCAGCATCTTTTTTATTTTGGAGAGGTACCTCTTCATTGATAGGAAGAGGCTCCCTAATGGCAAGAGCCCCTACCCTGGAGACAAGAGCTCCATTATTCTTGATCGGGGCCATTTCTTCCAAAGCTGGGGCCCCCGTGTCTCTATTTGTTGCCCCCGTTCTGAGGGCCGATACTTCCTCGTCACCTTCTTCTTCATCTTCTTTTTCTTCTGCTTACAAAAGGGCATACATACATCAAGTCAAAACAAGTTAACTCAAAATAGATGCCATGCTACGATGCACTGTCTAATGAAGCATAGAATAGTAGGCAATAGAAAAGTAAATATTATATAAAAAATGCTTACCAATGGGGGGTTGCGTTCACTGCAACTTGAACCAAAGTCTTCGTCCCTCCTCTTCATGAAGGCTTTCCCTATTTGGGGGAGGTCTTTTTCTTCGTAGCTCCGTAGGCATGGTCTCAACTATGAGACATTCACCCTGTGTCATGTTGCCAATTATGGTAGGGGGCGTCTCCCCTATGCTATGCTAGCCGCAAGTGCTACTAACTACCAGACCTTTAGTCATTACAGATAATGAATCCCCCACCATTTCTAGGGGGTCCTAGGCTTGCATAGTCCAAACGACCTATCATATCCATGGCTTAGGAATCTAGTCACATTCTAGCTTAGACTAGACTCCGTCCTCCTGGACCACCTGGAAATCCATGAAATGCTTTAAACAACCTATGTAGAAAGCATAGTGTATGTTAGAGTGGGACTCTATTTTCTCATGGAGTTCCAAAATCCTGGCTTGCAAACCATTGCATAGGAATTCAGCCCAGTTGTAATGGACCCCCTCCTCCATAACTTCCTGCATTACCCAAGCCTGCTCAAGCCCCATGACCTTTCCTTAGGTGAACAGGGGAGGGAATGCACGGGCATGGAAAACCAGGTATATCCCCATGGCAGGACCTTCCTTAAGCTTTTCCATAGGGAACCCCTTTTGCTCCTTGGTGAGCCTTAGCCACTCCTTAATATGCTCCTTCTGAGGGGTCAACTCCTGCTTTTCCTTTGACATCATGTTGGTGCCATCAGCAGGGACACCAAAAAAATCTACAAATAGCTAATCATTGATGTCAATGATCACCCGCACACCCTACACATACATACGAAAATGGCTCACCTACCCGGAGAAGGAGTTGACCAAGGAAATCATCTTGGTAGCAAGGATGCCTAGATTTGGAGCCATGAACAAATCCATAAGTCTAGCCATTCAAATTGTTTTTGAGCAAGGGGCCCAGAGCCCCTTGTTCTAACCAACTCTAGCTCACTGCTACTTCACCATATTTGAAGTAGATGTTTCCCCCTTGCCCCTTGGTAGTTACCACTTTCACCTCATAAGGCTTCTTCGCTCCTACAACAATGATAATGAAACATACTTAGCATAAAAATGCAGAAAATAAAATAAAAAACACACTACGAAAAGACTTGATCATGTGGTGCCTGCCTGTTAATCCACCAGGTCTATACGGTGATGGGAATAACAGGAGTTCAACCACCAGAACCGCTTCGAGCATGACCTTCTTGAAAGGTTCTCTCCACTCCTTGTCCAGCCAACCCTTCACCCTACAATGACTGTAGAAAGAGGTGAGTGTGTGTAGGTAGGAACGGTATTCCCCCCGCAATGACCAATCACACTAGCCCACAGGCTCTTGGCAGAGGCAAATTCTCATAGAACTAGCTGTGTTGTGGCCAACTCACCTAGCTAGTCATGAACCCCATCATCGTCAATATAGAACCTAGTGATAATAACACACTATCAGCACTCGGCCAAGTATGGACAACATTGCATAACCATGTGAAGCAAAGACACGAAACTCACCCACCAACATAGTAGATGGTCCCCTATGGGTTCTGAAAGTACATCACCATGTGGCGCACAAGGTACAATGTGTTGTACGGGTGATAACACTAGTATTCTAGCATATCCTAGATCCAGGACAAATACCTCAATCCTATGGAGTGTTGGGTAGATCCTCCTCCCAGCCTGCTTGTGGTCGCATCGTCGAAAAGGTATCTCAAGATGCCCCAACTTGTCCCTAGCAGCATGGCCTCTATTATGTTGGATGTTGGCGTCTCTTCTAAAGATGACCAAACCATGAGACTAAAATGGTTGAGAAGGAATTTCAGGAAATCTCACACCCTATCCATGAACCAAACGGCTCGCTCTCCCACACGTATCGGGGGAGGGGAAATGTTAGCCATAGGTCTGCCTACATGACATAGGACTCCTTCAAGGTCTAAAACGATTAGCCTAGACCTTGGCTCTACCCTGCGCGATGCAACCAGTAAATATTGACATCAAAATTGAATGCAATGCATAAGAAACATAGCAGCACTTAGAAGGCCATAAATGTAGCATAGCATAACCCCTTGTCCATACATAGCATAGCAAAAATGCGAAAGCCCAGCGTAGTGAGAACATGCAAGTAGCTTATCATAGCAGCAAAATAACTAACAACATGCTCAAAAAAAAACATGCACCGCGGTGCTATGTCACACATAACCAAACCCTCCCAAGGGTTTTATGTCGCGGCATGCCAAGGTAAAGAAACTTAAAGGGCCCTAGCCCTGCAGTTGTGACAACCATGGTAGCAGCAACGGCCTTGCATGCAATTACAACAAAATCCTTACACAACAGCCACGACCAAAAGAAAAAGAGGCTGCAACAACGCAAAAGCTAAAACAACATGGCCGTAGAAAAAAAATAGCAAAACAAATGAGACACGAAACCAGAGGAGAAAACAATAGAATGTGCAAGGAGAAACGGGTAGAGGAGACATGAAAACTCACTGAATCAACGATGTGCTCTCCCGAGCCGGAACGTGTGCTTGTGGCTCATGCCTCAGGGTCTTCTTTGCCTCCCCAACCTTCATAAGCACCAACTGAATTTTAGGAGCCATGGCCCTGCTTGCAGAGTTACGCCCTTCGCTTCGCTAATCGATTAACACAGTTGCTCCATGCTCCAAAATTGGTGAGTGCTCCGATGAGGATTATGCACTTTTATGGTGAAAATGGAAAAATTAATAGGATTCAATCCCTATTTATGGTAGTAGTGGAAAAATTAGGAAAATTTCTCTCTCTCTCTCTCTCTCCGATTAATGCGGGGCAAGGCATGCAGCGTAGCATGCTCGCCACGACATCACGACACTATTAGTATTTAAACCTTGGCATGCTTCAGGACAATTACTCATCTTCGTGAAAACAAAAAAAATAATATAATAATATTTGTTTTCAATTAAAGGTCCACAAAGACCTTAAACTAACAAACATATCATGGTTATGCTCCTAAGGACCCAAATATAGTAATTTTGACTTGTAACGATCATAGTCCGCAATGACATCAAACTAACTAAGTCCTTACATTAGCAGTTACCTCGTATGCCTCGACATAGGCTGTATCATATTTTCTAGTAGTTTCATTTCTTCATTCCTACACTAGAAGTTCAATACCCTCTGTACTCATAGTTTCATTCTTTTTATTATTTTTCATATCAAGATTTTGCATGTCACAATATGGTAGTCCGAAATGACACTAAACTAGCAGTTTGGCATTCAAATATCAATGGTGAAACAACTTCACACTTCACATCAACAATTTCCATATCTTTAAAAATTTTAGACTCTTGTGCCTTGGCGTTCTATCGTGACCTTAAACTAGAAAAATTTCAATCTTTACATCGCCTTACTTAGCAAGTCGCATCTCGATGTTGCTTTGCAGATTTACATTTCACACAATCTTTGATGACCTTTACCCAGGCTTTCATCTTATGATGGTAGGTCAAGAAAGAGATGGAAACCCATCGTGCCCTTCCCAGGCCTCTAATCTTAGCAGGGCCACAAGGCAATCTCATGAGACAGTTGAACCTTGACATGATCAATTGGGGGTCAACTACGATTAACACTATAGCAACCTTAGAAGCACCCCCGAATTGGCCTAGACACCTAGTCCATGCCCTATATTTAGAGGTTGGGGATGTAATTGAGGATCCTCTTGTTGAGATTCCCATGACCATGTCAAGAAGGGAGATAAAGACATTAAGACTTAGCTCCCTCCTAGACACACAAATACATGAGGGCATAGTTAAAACTTTACAGGATCACATCGATGTTTTCACATGGTCATACGGTGACATGTCAGGTCCGGACCCATGACTGATTCAACATAACATCATCGTAGACCCAAATATAAGGGAAGTCAAGAAAAAGGTGCATAAGATTAAGCCAGAAATCACACTAGCCATGAGGGATGAAATCACTAAGTTATACCAAGCAGGATTCATCCACGGGGTCGACTATTCAGAGTGGGTGTCCAACATTGTTGTGGTTTCGAAAAAAATAATAGGGATACGAATATGTATAGAATTTCAAGACTTGAACAAGGAAACGATCAAAGACAACTTTCCACTCCTGAGCATTAATCAACTTATCGACATCATGACTAGTCATGCTTTGCTATCCTTCATGGATGGCTTCTCCGGATACAACCAAATCTACATCAACCCAGAGCACCAGTTGTCAACAACCTTCATGACTCCATCGGGAACCTTCTACTATACCATGATGCCCTTCAGGATCAAGAATCCGCAGCACCTAGTGGCCTGCTAAAAAAGTGGTGGCATTACCTATTCCGCAGCACAACCAATATCATTTGAAAAAGCAACATAATCCAAGCTAGCACTAGCAACCTGTACGAAAGTAGTAGGATAGCTTGATGGAAGGCAATAACCATGGAGTTTGACCTATGCTATGTAATTCAATCATCAACAAAGGGCCAAGCCATAGCAACCCAACTTACGGCCTCACCAGTCGATGACCAGGCAACCATAGATCCTGAGTTCCCAGATGAACATGTTAGCAATGTCACCATCTTCCTGTCGCATTTCAAGGAAACCTTTCACTTTGACGGCTCCTCGACCACATGAGGAGGTAGCATTACTGCCATGATCACATTCCCCTTTGAGGGAATGTATCCATCTACTTATCATTTCACGTTCCCTTGCACCAACAACATGGCGGAATGCGAGAGGCTACTCAAAGGCCTTTTAACTACCTAAGCGCTGCATGTAAAACACCTGGAGATCCGGGGAGATTCACAACTAGTTCTGAATCAAATCACTGAAGTCTATGCCTGCAAGGTTACATACCTGCAACACTACTATGACCTAGCAAAATTCTTACTGAAGCAATTCGTGACCACTGATGTGCAACACATGCCACGCAATGAGAACACCATAACAGATGCCTTAGCTACCCTTGCATTAAACATCCCATCGCATTCCTTGGCAAACCTGCCAACTATGATCATAGAATGTGTAGAACCTATCACTCAGGCGGAACACGTGATTTCTGTAAATACTGTGGACACCCTAGAGTGGTACAATAACATTAAAGATTATTTATAGCATGGCAAACCCCTAGGTGGATTGACATTGGCTCAGAGAGATGCAATCTGCAAACGCGCTTGGCAATACGTGCTCATGGGAAATGATGCCCTACGTCAGTGATCCTATGATGGGATATTGCTGGCATGTGTGGGTGATAAGCAAGCACAAAAGGTAGTTAATGAGGTTCATGAAGGGCTATGCGGTCGACACATAGCACCCAGGGCTATGGCTACAAAAGCCAGATGCCTAGGGTACTATTGGCCTTACATGGAGTGTAACTTCCTGTAAAAATTTAGGACATGTGACACATGCCAGAGATATGCAAATCTCATACACATATCAAGTACAGACCTTCACCCAACACAAATTATGTGGCCCTTCTAATGATGGGGACTAGGCCTCATAGGGCCTATCACGCTTAAGTCCTCCGTAGGGCATAGCTTCATTATCACTACCACAAAGTATTTTACTAAGTGGGTAGAAGTTATTCCCCTAATGAAAACAACATCTTAGCAAATATTCCATTTCATCCTTGATAACATCGTAACTGTACCGTCCGAAATCGTCAGTCTCCAGCTGGAAGGGAACAGAGACCGTGGGATCATCGGACATGCACAGAAGACCCTACCTTTGCCTGAGGGCAAGTTGGAATGAACGAAGGTAGAGTACCTTGGGTGGTCTGCACGCAGATCAGACAAGGATTTCCCCGAGTGTACAACGAAGTGCTATACGCTGGGTTATACGTAAACGGTGTAACGGGCGTAAATCAGAGCGTAAACAGCGTAAACGGTGCGAACTGAGCGTAGACGTAAGAAAACGTAAATAGAATACATGCAAGAATAAATGCAAACTATAAACAATTATAGGAAGAAAATGTAACAATGGCATTTAAAAATGTGAGTACAATGCATTGGTCTAACGCAGTTGTGACTTGGACACAAGGTGGACGAAAAGCCCAGGTGGATGCAAGGATGACTGCGGCCTAATCACACCGTAAGCATAGCGTAGATGCTATATGCTCAGTGTATAGGGTTGTCCAACTTAAATGGTTTTGTCCTCTGGTTCTCAGCATCTCTACTCTTTGATGTGCTCTAGGAATTTTCCCAACCATCTTGAATCTCGTAAAAATTCAGGTTTTCATACAGGTTTTGATGTTAGACTCGGGTTGGGGGACACGTGGCACGTTTACTGGGTGAAAAAGCGTAAAATTTACAAGTGTACAATATGTTACATTTGCTGAGCGTATACGCTGTATGTGTCGAGCGTATACACTAGGCGTATACGCTGTGGATGCTGAGCGTATATGCTGGGCGTATACGCTGGGCATATACGCTGATGATGCTGGGCGTATATGCTAGGCGTATACGCTATGGGTGCGGGGCGTATACACTGGGCGTATACACTGATGGTGCTAGGCGTATACACTGATGGTGCTGGGTGTATACACTGTGGGTGCGGGGTGTATACGCTGGGCGTATATGCAGATGGTGCTGGGCGTATACGCTGGTGGTTTGCTGCCTTGTGCCAAATCTTGTTCTGCAGTGTTGCTTCGATACCGTACTTGAGGATTTCATGCTGGGCATATACATCGGTTATACCTGCTAAGCGTACATGTGAGGCGTGTATGCTGGACGTCTATGTTGGGCATATATGCTGGGCGTATACGCTGAAACTACATACATAGGGAAAATTAAACGTCTTATCTCCGAAGTTGCCATGTTTAGTATCTGATGTAGCCGCGGTAATCTGTCGGTCCCAAGGACCTATTTCTTGTTGGAGAAATACTAAGCTCAAAATTTTGTGGTGTTTCATTGGCCCCTCTTTGTTGAAGCTTGGAGGAATCAACCCGAGAAGCATCGACAAAGAAGTGCAGAGCACCACAAGCAACTTGATAAAGACTTTGTCCATTGCCACTTGACTAGACGTCATCGCACCGTGTTCAGTAGTATATGGGATTTAGAGAAGTAAAATTTGTATTGAAGGGGATCATGGAGATTGCGGGGATTGATAATTGATCCTAGGGATTGTGCTGGGAAAAGGGGATGTTCTGGTGTGTGTCATGCTGATCCTTGTCAATAGCCATTATTTAGTAGACTCGGAATCTAGACATGAGATATGCGTTCTTTGGAAGAACAAGACTCTTGGTTAGCATCCAAGAGGGCTTGTTGGCAAGACCAAAGCCACGTGGTGATGCATTGCATTCTTTGGAGGAACAGGACCCTTCTTTGGGGAAACTATTGGTGGAGAGCCAAAGCCATGCAACTGGATGTTCTTGATTGTTTTTGACATGAGTACTTTTTTCCAAGACAGCTGCCTTCTCGCCTGGGGCTTATACGGGAAGTACTTATTTTATTTTTAGGAAGAAATTTGCTATGATATTGTACTCATGCTCAAGTGCTACATTGTGTGTTGCAACTGCTCAAAGGTGTTACAGTGTGCAACAGTATGCTCAAAGGTTTGACTGTACTGGGTGTATCAGACATGTGGCTGAGTAGAGTGTGTTAATGAATGGATAGGGGATGTATTGGGGAACGGGGATGTACTAGTGAACAGCTTGATTTGGTCTTGCCTCGTAGGCTGTGAATGTTACCTCATCTTGTTGCTTATGATGGAATGCATTCTTGTACGAATACTTCTGAGTGTCATCTTGCAAACACTCCAAGGAGACAAGAAAACCATAAGTGAATAAGCGAGCCTAGACTTACATAGCTACAGATGGAACAAAGACATTGTAGGAGATTTCAGGCACTATAAATGAATGGCAGCAACGTTGGTAGGATCGTCTAATGGCAAGCGATGCAGTGATTTTGCTGAAGCTTGAATGTGGCCTTGGATTGAAGAACTAGAGATGAAGTTGCTAGTTTATAGTCTTAGAATACTATCATGAGTTAGTTTTATGTCATAACCTGTTGGACATTGCCCGTTTAGCGTCGTGGCAGACGTTGCATTGCCAGTTTCTAGTCTTAGCGGACCACGAAGAGGCAAACTAGTTTATAGTCTTAGCAGACTCTGGTGAATGCAATTGTGGAAGTTTACTATCAAGCCATACGGGTGCTAGTTTATCATCATTACAGACACTGTGTGGTATCGGTTTACCANCAAGCAGAGGCAACAAACAAAACGATTATTACAATACTCAAAAGGATGCTTACCCAAAGCAAGAGAAGATGGCACAAACAGTTGGTATACGCATTGTGGGCATACCGTACTACACATCGAACTTCAATAGGTAAAACACCATATAGTCTGATTTATGGTTCAGAGGTTGTCTTACCTCTGGAATTGCAAGTACCATCTTTAAGGATCACACTTTCTGGACCCCTCGATGATGGACAGAACAATGATATTCTCATCATTGACCTGGATTCGCTAGAGGAGGAACGCATACGTGCACTTGATCAAATTGAGTGATACCAAAAACAATAACGGCAGCTNTTGTTCTGTCCGTCGTCGAGGAGTCCAGAAAGTGTGATCCTTAAAGATGGTACTTGCAATTCCAGAGGTAAGACAGCCTCTGAACCATAAACCAGACTGTATGGTGTTTTACCTATTGAAGTTCGATGTGTAGTACGGTATGCCCACAATGCGTATACCAACTGTTTGTGCCATCTTCTCTTGCTTTGGGTAAGCATCCTTTTGAGTATTGTAATAATCGTTTTGTTTGTTGCCTCTGCTTGCGCATTGCTCTAAGGATAGTAAGGAGATGAAAACGAGTTTTTGATCCCTAGAGTTTCACAAAATGTTTTCGTCTCAGCACTGCTAAATTTTGGCCCATTGTTAGTAATGATTGTCATGCGAATGCCAAAGTGGGTTACAATATTTTCGAGAATGAAGTTGTACACGTGTTTAGACATAGTTTTTCGAAGGGGAGCAGCTTCTACCCACTTCATGAAATATTCTGTTGCGATTATAATAAAACTATGCCCCGCAGAAGATGAGGGTGTTATTGGGCCGATAAGGTCCAATCCCCACTTTTGAAAGGGCCACGTGATTTGCGCTGTATGCAACTCATTTCGTGGGACATGTATTAGGTTGCTATGTTTTTGACAAGTATTACATGTTTTAACCTTGGAGAGACAGTCGTATTCCATGTGTGGCCAATAGTAGCCTAAGCGTCTTATCTTCATTGCCATGGATTTTGGCACTATGTGTCCTCCGCATAGGCCCTCGTGTATCTGTTCAACAATGATTTGCGCATCGGTACTACCAACGCATGTTAGCAATATGCCTTCGTAAGATCTACGACATAACGTGTCCCCTACTAGTGCGTATTTCCTAGAGCATTTTCGTACTGCATCCTTTTGTGCATTTGTTAGATGTCATGGTGTTTCACCGTGTAGAAGGTATTCTTTCATGTCGTCATACCATTCTATCATGTGTGTTGTACTAATAGATGTGATTGGCAATGTGTCAAGAGTATCAATTATTGGTTTAGCACAACTGGTTATGGAGCTTGGCAATGTGTGGAACATGTCAGGTGATATGTTTAATGCTAATGTGGCTAACGCGTCTGCAATGGTGTTATTGTTTCTAGAAATGTGTTGCACATCGATGTTTTCAAATTGCCTCATTAGATGTTTTGCCAAGTCATAATACGGTTGTAAATTTTGAGCTTTATAGGTATAAACATCTGTGACTTGGTTTAAGACTAGTTGCGAGTCTCCTCTGACCACAAGCCGTGTGATGTTTGAAGCTCGTGCTACTGCGAGACCTCTAAGGAGACCTTCGTACTCTGCTACATTATTGGTATAGCGAAAGTTGAAATGCTAAGAAAAGGATCTGATCTCTCCGGAGGGATAGGTGATTACAGCAGCAGCACTTCCCCCCCAAGAGGTGGATGCTATGCCAAAGTTTAGAATGGCGTCGTAGTCATCGGGCACTATGTCTATTGCGCTTATATTCTCATCTGGGAATTCTGGCTCGATTGTCGCTTGATCATGTGTTGGTGACGTGGCCATTTGATTCGCTATGGATTGACCCTTAACTGATGATTGGGCTATGTAGTGCAAGTCAAACTCAGCTATCATGGATTTCCAACGTGCTATCCAACTCATCTCGTAAATGTTTCCTGTGATGGCTCTGAGCACATTATCCTTGCAAATTATGTTAACTTGGTTACGGAAGAGGTAATGTCATCATTTCCTTAAAGAGAAAACCAAAGCTATACATGACCTCTCCATGTTGTTATACCTTTTCTCGTGGGCAACTAATGTGTGGCTTAAGTAATATACGGGGACTTTAGTTCCGTCATCTTGTTTCTGGCAAAGCATAGATGCGATTGACGAGTCCGAAGTGACAAGGTAGATGTAAAATGGTTTATCGTTTTGAGGTGGATAAATCGTGGGTAGTTGGGCGAGTGCTGTTTTGATATTATCGAATGCTTCTTCACACTGTGCAGTCCATTCGAAGTGAACGTTCTTACGTAACAAGTGATTCATAGGTTTTAATTTGTCTGTTAGTTTTTCTATGAACCTTATGATAAATTGTAGTCTACCTTGCAGACTGCCAAGTTCAGTAAGGCTGCCAGGTGATTTTAGGTTTGTTATGGCTTTAACCTTATCGGGGTCTACCCATATCCATGCTTCTGAGGCTATGAACCTGAGCATTTTGCCTGTTTTAACTCCAAAGATGCATTTTTTGGGTTAAGTCTTAATTCATATTTTAAACAACGTTTTAGCACTAAGTTGAGATCTTGTACATGTTGCTCTGATGTTTTTGACTTAACCACAATGTCATCCACGTAGTCGTTGAGCAAGTGTAATATGTAATCGCTAAAGATGAATGTCATCACTCTTTGATAAGTGGCCCCAGCGTTCTTGAGACCAAAGGGCATCATTGTGTAACAAAAGGTTCCCCATGGTGTCATAAAGGTTTTCCAAAGCTGATGCTCTGGGTTGATGCGTATTTGATTGTATCCTGAAAAGCCATCCATAAAAGATAATAAGGCATGCCCGGCAGTCGAGTCAACAAGTTGATCGATGCAGGGTAGAGGAAAATCATCTTTTATGGTTGCAACGTTTAAATTCTAGAAGTCAATGCATAAATGAATGCTTCCGTTCTTCTTCGGGACAATGACCATGTTGGATACCCACTCGGCATGATCAATAGCCCGGATGAAGCCAGCCTGATAAAGCTTGGTGATCTCATTACGAACTACCAATGCCACCTCGGGTTTAACCTTTCATGCTTTTTGTTTTACCAGTCTCAATTTCGGATCAAGGATAATGTTATGTTGGACAATTTGATGATCTAACCCAGGCATGTTCGTGTAAGACCAAGTGAATGCTTTCATATTTTCCCTAAGCACGTTCTCAATGTCTTCGGCTAATTGTGGTTGTAGTAATGTGCTTAATTTTAATATTTTGATTTCTCCATCAAGCATAGTGATGGGGGTTTAGGTCAAGGGTCCTTAGTGATATTTTCGGCTTCTATGTCAAGGGGTTTTGTCATGCCTTTGTAGTTGTCTATTGTTTGCTGTGTTGAGGCTATGACTGTGTCACCCGTTGATGAGCTTAAATGGATGAGGTCTATGTTAAGATCTCTTGCAATTTTGCCATATGGTCCATCAATGATTAACGGTGCGGTTAAATGCTAGCAATCCATCGAGCTTGCTCTTGCCAATAAACAGAGAGCCAAATGAGCTGATGAGTATCATTCTACGTTCTTTGGTAATTTTAAATTATGTGTACATGCATGATGGTGGATTATCATCACACCGGGACGCATGGCAGTTTAAGGCTGTACCGGGCTGTATGTGGCAGTTTAACGCCTTACTGGGCCAAATCGGTTTGTATGTGGTAGTTTAACGCCTTACCAGGCCATAATGGCAGTTTAAGGCCGTACTTGGCCATATGTGGCAGTTTAACACCTTACCGGGCCATAATGGCAGTTTAAGGCCGTACCGAGCTGTATCTAGATTTGAAAGTGGCAGTTTAATGCCTTGTCGGGTCGAGACGGTAGTTTAAGGCCGTACCGGGCTGTAACGGCAATTTAAGCTGGAATGGGGTTCACAGGGGAACTGGGGTGTAGTAGTTTCTGTTCTGTTTTAAAAATATATATTTTTTATCATTTTTTGGGCGAATTTCAACAAAAAACTAATAAAAAAGTGAAAAAAAAGAGGAAAAAAGAGAAAACTGGGAGACGGCGGCGTAAGTGGCGGCAGCAGCAAAGGCGGAGCGCTATATAAAGAAGGGGGGTCATTTTTTGTTACTTTGAATGAGCATAAGCGGCTGAGCATAAACTTTATAATATAAGCTTTCCAGCGTAAGCGTAAACTATCAAACCTTGGCGTAAGCGTAAACCTGATCGTGAGCGTGTAACCCAAACCCTGAGCGTAGACGCCAAAGACCAAACCTGAGCATAGGCGTAGAGCGTAGACGTTCCAGTGTCAGCGTAAAGAGTTTCAACCTTCATCGTAAACTGTTAATCTCAGTGTAGAAGACACCAAGATGGGCAAAGGTAAGGAAGTGGAAGGCCAGGGGAGGAAGGATCCTGACTTGACCTTCGCAGAGGAGAGCGAAGTCATGCTGCAGTGTCTGCCCCAGCCAAGGATTCCGTCATGGCTTGGATCATCACACAGGTAGGCTCTGATCCTGTCTCTGTTAGTTATTTTTGCTTGTGTGTGCTTCGTAGCATAGACAGTCTCGTAGAGGGTTTCGGCATATATGTCGAGCGTAAAGTTTAGCGTAGAGACGTCGGTGTATACGCCGAGCATAAATTCACAGCGTAAAGTCGGGTTAGCGTAGACTCTCATAGCGTAATCTTTTTTCAGTGCACAGTGTAATCACTTTTTCTTGCACAAAGCGTAGATGATTGTATCAACGTATACGCTGAAGGATATATGGCATAATAAGTTTTCTATGCATGAAGTTCTGTTTTGTCAGCTTAAGCTTTCTGTTTTATCAGCGTAGACGATCTGCGCTGTGACGGCGTATACGCTGAGGGTTTCTATAGCGTATATGCTGAGTGCACACAGTTGTCCTTTCAAGTATGATACAACGTAGACTTGTTTTTCATGTTTCTAGTGTAAACTGTTTGTTCAGTGTCTAGCATAGACTATTTACGCTTGGCACTTCTGTGGCATATATGCTAAGGGTTTTTTCAGCGTATACGCTGAGCATAAGAGGTTCAGGCGACAGCGTAAACAGTTAGTTGTCAGTGTATACGCTGGGTCAAGCAGCGTATACGCCAGGCGTAAAAAAATTTTGGCAACGTATACGCCGAGCGTAAACAGTTAGGAAATTTTTCTAAGTGTTGGTCTGCGATATGAACTTTGTTATGTTTGGTGTCGTTTTGATGCATGGCTGATTTTACGTTGGTACTTCTGTTATTTGCAGAGACACCAAGCCTTTTCTCCTCATGGTTGAGCTTGTTGGGGTGCTAACATGGTTTGGCCCCATTGAGGCGGATGAGCCTACCCTGAACCTAACTGTGGACCACAACGGGATCTAGTTCAGAGAAGGTGCATCTGAATTCCTATCCTTCATATTGGACAATTTTGAAGTGGTTATCTGGTCACATCTAAATGAACTGGTGGCACGGAGCATACTTGAGGCAATGCTGCCAGGAGCCACGGAGGGTGTCCTTGTCTTCATGGAAGACATCGACGAGGGGCAGCTTACAAATGAGGACGGTTCTTCCCGCGGGCCGAGGTCCACACGCCCGTTAGCATGCATGTGGGCCCAATTACCACGAGGGCAGGACTACCTCGACAACACCTTATTTTTGGCTGCATGTGTGCACACGCTATTCTAGAACCCCCCTGGCATAGTGTACCGGGTGGGCAGGTAGAACTGTTTGAGTTTATTGTTTCTTTTCACCATTTGGCATTTGCCTCAATTTTGACATCTGTTCGTTTGTAGGCCTAAAGTTAATGCAGATGGAATATGTGTCGAGGATGATGGGCTTGCCTTAACTCGTACCACTCTAGAGACATTTATGGTGGGTCCCATCCTTCGTAAAGCTGTATTAGCTCAAATGAAGGGGGATATCATCTATTTTCATGAACGGTTCTCTAGAGCATTGGCAATGTGTCAAGCTCGCGGATGGCTAGATAAAGATTGGTCAGACCAGGGGCCAGTTTTCCCTCGTGAATCTAGTTCAGGAAGCACATCCAAGTCCACTATGGGAGGTAAATGATAATGTCTTTTGGATGTGCTAACGTATTTGTTCAACTGTCAAGCGTTATGTTGATGTGATGACTTCGAATTGTGTTTGCAGTTGATGTACCTCCTGGCGGGCACCCGGTTACGACGAGCCAAACTAAGACTACATTGTCGATGAAGTTTGGAGAAGTCAGTAAGGCCCAAATGTGGTTACGTATACATGCTCCTCCGTCCATCATTCATTTCTTAGATAATTCCGGCCTTATGGAGCTCTTCACGACCCCGAGTCCTAATGTATCAATAGCGGAAATGATTGGGATCGTGGATTCTTTTAATGAGTCTATTTCGTACTACAGCACCCAGATTAATGGTGTTAAGGTAGTTTTCCATCTGTCGCCTGAATTCTTTTCAAACTTATTTGGGGTACCGACAGATGGCATAAGTGTAGTTTTAGACAGGGCTCATAAAGAGCTCCAAACGGTGCCAAGGGATTCCCAATGCAGGGGAAATCTAAGGTTGTGGAGGTGAATGAACTATATCCCCTGTTTAGGGTGCGGGTGTTCCCCAAATCCCTTTCTCAGGTATGGAGTCTTGGGGTTGAGGCTGTACGTGTCATGCGAACTATCCTGGAAACCAGAATGCGCTATAATTGGGCCCAATTTTCATTGTTAGGCATGTATAAGGAGATAGTGCGATTTTGCTCGAATGTCGAGGTGAAATCCCACTTTACCTTTTCCTTCTTTGCTGGTTACCTTCGTCGCTTCGCCGAGTTTCTGATAGTCCGCGCAGACAAAAAGTTTGTTCTACGGGATCGGGGTCAAATATCCCGCCCGTGGATCAACCACTTATTTGAAACTGCCAAGTCCCAAGATGCGCCTAAGGGCATTGATGTGTCCATGTCTATTATGACAGGGGGGTCATCAGGTGCATCAATTCACACTCGCGATAGTTTGGTATTAGAGCCAGCTAATGTGCCTCTCACTACGAGAAGGGCTGAGTGGGTTATCAAAGAAATCGTTGGCAAGGAAAAGGGGAAGCTAACAAAGCGCAAGCGCTCAACCAGGGAAGCCTCGAACGTGAACGAGCCACGAGTGAAGCGCATACGATTCAAGATGCCTGGTAAGTAGACTTCACCAGCTTATTTTTTTACTATTTTCTTTTTGTTCATAATTTTTTCTTCAATCGCTTACATGTCACTGATGTCTTTGGCTTGATTTGAGAAGTGAGGAAGCAAGCATTAGAAACTATTACTAAGGATGAGGAGACCAACATGGAGTGAAATAATGAGGAGGAAAATGCGGAAAAGGATCAGGGAGGAGGAACAGAGAAGTTGAAGGAAAATACCACCGAAACTGAGTTGTTCGATGACCAGGATGGTGTCAATCAAATGTTTAGCAGCTTTCTTATGGGAAACCTGGACTTAGGCGATCCCCCAGAAGGTGATAAGGAGCACGGTATGTTTTTTCTTTTTATTTGTTTTGCATTGCTTTGTTAGTTGTCATTTCTATGGTATTTTATTTTTATGCTTTCATTTTTTTCTAGATGAAGGTAGCGAAACAAGGACGGTGCGGTTGAACGTACCCATGAAGACGGTTCTCCCTGAGAGGACTGCGGAGATTAGTTCATACCACACCCGTGAGCCATTTACTTGGACGGAAATGTCAAGTAAGATGGATTTTGTGGCTGGAATCATAGAAGAAGTTGTCAAACAAATTCAGGAGGTCCACCCTGAAATAGGTATAATGTTTTTAAATCATTTGCCATTTTAGAGTGTCACACCTTATTTCTGTTGTCTTAACATTTGATCTTTTCATATGCATAGGTGCCAAGCTGAGGTGGGATCCCTCTGAGATGATCAGCATAGAGAGTTTTTCCACGTTATCCCTAGAAGTTGAGTAGGTGCCAAGGCCTATTTATGATGAGGTGGCAGAAGGCCTAGTACATAATGCCAAGTCACTATGGACTTGTAGGCATTCCGTAGAACCTTTGTGGCTATAGATTAAGGTGAAGGAAAAGGAAGTCTCTGAATTGTCAGTTAAACGTGACAACCTCAAAGCTCGTTATGAATTCGCTTCGTCCTGATTAACAGGTGATAGTTCTTGGTGAATGTCCGAGATTACGTACAATAGATATTGGAACTTGTTAAATCCTCATGCATCACTAACTCGGAGGCTAGCGGAACGTAAGGCCCAGATAGACCTATTGAATCTCAAGTGCCAGGATTGGAAGGCTTTTGCCTCCAAGGTGCATAAGTGGGGGAAAGATGAGAAGAATCATAAGCACCACTATAAGAAATCATTGAAAGAATTTTCTATAGAGAAACGACAACTTGAGATGTTCGTAGAAGGTTTGGGCTTACGTTCTGCGTTCGATACTTTTGCAGAGAACACCATAGTTGAGATGGAATCTCCTAAGAGGGTTATTACACCCACTTCTGGGGAAGTTACTATGGGTGAATTTCCTTTAAAGCGTCCTACTTGGTCAGTGGTTGACAAGGGGAAAGCCTTAGCAGACGTTGATCTAGGCCTTGATGGGACAGACTGGAACAACGTCTCAGAAAAGGAAATCCTTCTTTGGCTGGAGTTTGGCTTGGGGGGATCTCCTATGGTAAGCATTTATTCATTATGAAATTGGTTCTCTCAACAATGTTTGAAATTTTGGCATTCTCTTATTCTTGCATTGATTGTTCCTTTTGTATTTTTCAGGATGAGGGTGGTGACGATGTCGAAGAAGCTGGTCCTAGTGGAGCAGGTGTCCCTGATGCCAGCGGATCTAAAGGGGATGATCCTCCCATCCCAAATGTTTAGTTTTTAGTTTTTAGTTTTTAGTTTTTACCATTATTTTTTGTTGCGAAACTACTCTAACTCAAATTTCAACAGGAATTTTAAATTGAGATGAACGAAGCTAGTTAGCTCTTGTACTTGTATATTCTTTCATGTATGAAATTTTTTTTTTCTTGATTTCTAGTTTAATTGTAAATATGACATGGCAAGATAAAATGTTTTGGGTTGCTTTTTTGGTTTTTTTTAGAGTAATGCACGGATGTAATCATAATTCAGAGTATAACGGTAAACGAAAGATGGAGACAAATTATAGATGTATGCACTAGTTTAAGGCCATTTCGGGCCAGATTCGCACTAGTTTAAGGCCATTTTAGGCCACATGTGTAGTTTAAGGCCATTTCGGGCCCTAGTCATGAACAAGGAACACTTTGAATAACATGGGTGGATTTCCTGGTTGGCCGACCATTTCTGATCGTGGCTAGTTTTATGTCATTGCGGACATGATAGTTTAACGTCATTCCGGACTGGTTGTAGTTTAGCGTCATTTTGGACAGGCTGTGATGGTATTATTTTAGGAATTTTTTGATTTTTTCTTTTTAATGTTAGGCAATGTGTCAACGGGTATGATTCTGTATTCAGTGTTCCCTTCGCTGATTACGTTGAATGGTAATTCAGCCCAAGGGATGTCTGATGGAATGGTTTCTGTGTCAGTGTTTTTAGATGTTTCAGTATTTGTGGAAAGTTCTATGTTTGTTGTTTCTGAGTGATAAGGTGTAGGTATAGTATCAGGCGTTGGTGTTTCCATTTTGTGTGGCTTTTCATCTGTGTTTAAACAATTATTGTCTACCAATTTTTGCTTAGTTATGTTGTTTTGTCTAGGCTCTTCGAGTTTAACTTCTGAGCCTAGGTCCATGTCCATGTACGATGAAATGATGGGGGTATCAGCCTCCCCATAAATGAAGATTTCACCACCTTCATAAGGTAGATGAATCTCTTGGTGTATAGGGGATGAGACTACTTTCATTTGGGCTAACTAGGGCCTTCCTAGTATTAGGTTGAATCCTGGCATTTCATCGACTACAACGAAGTCGGTGGATGTGGGGAATTGATCCCTTGCTACGAAATCTAAGTTGATTTTACCCTTAACCATCATGCGTGATCCACTGAATGATTTTAGGCATGTCGTTGCAGTAGGTCTGATGAGTCCTGTAAGCCCCAGTTGTTCAATGATGGAATATGGCACTACGTTTGTGGCAGCTCCATCATCGACGTGGACCCTATGTATTTTGAATTGGTTTACATGTATTGTGATGAACATAGGGTCCATTGTTATCTCCCCTATTTTCTTATCCACCTTGATGTTATCGTTATGGAAATTTAGTGGTTTGGAAGTTGTCCCATGGGGCGAGTACATTACCGCATGAATGGATGGTTCATTTGGGGGCAAGTCCTTGCTTACTGGAATCAACGTTAACATGCAAACCAAAGCTTCACGATGTGTTTGCAATGTTAAAACTAAGTCATACAAGCTTAATGACATATTTTTTTGTTTAAGTGCCTACGTGACTTGTGTTAGAGCCGTCGCTAAGTCTCTACTGTTGGGCGTGGTTTTATTGGTGGTTACCTAGTCCATTGGGCCCAACAGTTTTATTTCGTGCATCGTTTGTTTCTCATTTTGACCCAGGATTCTTGATTTAGACATATCCTATTTTCTAGATGATTCGCCTTCATGTCCTGTGTTTGGTTGACTGTTAGGAGGCATCATAGGTACTGCGTTAACTGGAGTGGGTTTAGGTGGCCCTAAGGCTAACCGTTGACGCTCCTTTTCCAAGCGTTCACACGTAAGCCTATCTGCTAAGCGTTCTCACGTGTGGCGTGGAGGTAGAGCTAGTCTTGGAGCCTCGGGTTGCCTTGGGATTCGTACCACATATGGAGTTAGGTGGGGTTGCGGTTGGACAGTTGAATGTGGTTGAACATAAGATTGGCTCAGCACCCTCATGACATAAGGACTGGGTTTACTCTACATCTAAGAGGTGGAGTATTGTTTATCGTTAGGGCTTTCGGATGTCCTAACGATGTATGGGGTTGGTTTAAGTGGAGGTTGGACCTCTGCTATTGCGACTGTGGACGACACTCGAACTACGAAAGGGGCAGGCCGAGTAGGAGGGGTTGATAGATTTGAGGTCGTGACGATAGGAGGTAAATGTACTACATATGATTTTTGGGGGGCGTATGATGGTTGAGGCATGGATGTTGAGGCAACGGGAGGCACCTGTACTGTAGACATCTTAGGTTTTTTTTTTTTGTATTCAGGGTAGATGGTGTTAATGTTAGGTGTCTCGGATTCATCATCAAAGTAGATTGTGTTGATAACGTACGACGCCTCTTTGGTGTTCAGAGGTTCCTTATACACCCCCATAGCCTGATTCTGCTGTTGGACCAGGTTGGCCTCATCAAAGGTGATTTTGCCCTCGTTGATCATTCGTTGTATGTCCTGCTTCAGGGTGAAACAGTAATCTGTGTCGTGCCCATTGCATTGATGATAGTCACAGAAGCGATCCATTCTAAAACATTTGGGCACTAGAGGCTCATCCGGTGTTGCTAGGCTTGGGTTCTGAACGAGTTGACAGAATCGATCATGTCTCTGAATGGACACGGGGGATAACTGTTTGTGTTTCATTAACCAAGCCTTAATTAGTTAGTCAAATAGCTGGGATGGCTTCATAGGCAACGGCGTATATTGAGAAGGTTCTTTCCTCTCAAAGTTTCTCGTACGATTTTGTGTTGGGTTTTGCGATGATGATGATTCTGGTGCAGTCACAGGAGTAGGTCTATTATAATTAGTAGGGGCCACTGGTGGTTTATTTCGTTGATGCATTTCTGCTATTGCCGCTATAGTTGCTTTAGCCTTTTCTTTGTCCTTTTTACTATGTTGATTTTTAAAGGCTAGGTATGCAGGATCGTGCCTATTTTGAGCCGCCTCTTCTATATTTTTGATCTGTACAAAAGCTTGGTTAAGGTTACACGCATTAAGATAGTATAATTTGGATTTGAAGAAGTCATTAACAGCCCCCTTTAAAAACTGTGAGCAAATATGTTTGTGAGATTGGCTCGTCTAGCTCATTGAGGACGACACTCCACCTTTGGATAAATTTTTGCACAGGTTCTAGCAAAGCTTGTTTAACCTGTATAAGGCTATCTAATGTCACCTCAGGTTTCAAATTATATTTGAACCTAGTCATGAACTGATGTAACAACTCTTTCAAAGAAAATATAGAATTCCTCGGCAAGGCCCAGTACCAATCAAGCGCTCTCCCTGCGAGGGACATAGGGAATACTCGCAAAATGGCATGCGGCCATGCCTGAAGCAATGCGCATTCTAATCTAAATGTTATTAGGTGAGCATTGGGGTCTTTTTCCCTACTATATTTGGTTAGTGTGGGCAATGATATGCCTTTAGGAAAGGTTAGAGGTAGGACAGAAGGGCTGATGGGGTCATCGTGGTAGAAGTCCACCACCTTCAACTCTTCGTTGGCAGCCGTTTTGAGGCGTTTAACCTCGTCAATTAGTTCTTGCATTAATTTTTTAGCATCTACCCATTCTTGGGCACTAGGTGACATGGCAGCTTGAGGTTGTGGTATATTGTATAGGTTGGACTATTGGATGGTAGGTTGAAAGGCTGAAAGCTGTGCGGTCAGCGGTTGTGCTTGTAGCACGTTTATACTGGGTGGCACTAGGGATGGGACATTGTAAACAAGGGGTTGTTGTTGCGGAGGTTGCAGCTGTGCTTGGGGAATGTTGGATGGTGGAATCATGTGAGGTGGCATGTTGTGGTGAGAGGGTTGATGTGATGGCACACCCATCGCTGCCCATTGCCCAGCCACATTTTGTGGAGGAGCCCCCTGTTAGGTTACAGTGGTTGAGGGGACTCCGTGCGTTTGGATGTGGGGGCTGTAGTGAGCAGATGTGGATGCTGGTATCACATGTGGCATCCCTATCAATCGAGGTGAGAAGGTTTCTCCCATGCTATTTTGTGGGGGTGGTGCTTGCGAGGATGGGCCCGCTGCTACAGTGGGGATGATAGCGAGAGGGAGTGTACTGAATTGCGGGTCGATTGCCTGAGGAACATGAACAAATGTAGATGTTTCTGGTGGAGACATTTGTGCATGGGTGAGCCTGAGGGGCTAGAGGGGCATGATTTCCCCTATGCCTGGATGAAACATGGGGTTAACATGGGCTTGCGGGCTAAGGGTGTGATACGAGTCTTCATGTTTAGATTGGGTAACGAAATCATCCTCCTCTTTCGGTTGAGGATCTACTATAGGCTAATCCTGAGATTGACTCCTTTGGAGGAGGAGTCGTGTGATTAGCTCAGAGTAAGCCTTTGGGATAGCGATGACATCGTACAGGGAAGGAATAAACTCTTACCCTCCCCTATAGAAGAGCTCGTACTGCCTCTTTACCTCTATTTCAGCTCTATCTACTACCAGACTAGCTTGTATCTTCATACATTTGAAGTTGTACTGATCCTGGGTTATAATGTTAGAGGTTGGGTTTCTCCCTTGCAACCTTAGGGACTGGCGGGGCCCTGCTGTGGGTTGTATTGCCAGCTGTGGAACGATGGGCTGTTGGGCAGCCATGGTGCCTACCATGTCGGTGACTTGAGTGGTTGTAGCGGTAGTGTTTGTGGGGTTCATGATGATAAGTTGAGGGTGTGAAACAATGTAGAGGTGTGAAGTCAGTTTGTTTAGTGTAGCGTAAATCTACGTTGGCAGTATACAACGTATACGCTTCAACTACCGGCGTATGAAGACAGCGTATACAGCGTATAGATGTAGAGCATATAGGGTCAGCGTAGACGAGTCTGTGATGTAAAGAGTACAACATATATGCTGAGCAGCGTATACAGCATAAACGTGGGGCGTAAATAGGGTTACGGTGTACAGAATGTAGCATGTATAGACGGTAGCGTAAACGGGTTTACAGTGTAAGATGTGAAGTGTAAACTTAGCGGTGGCATATATGTCAGGAGCGTAAACAGGATTTTGTGTGCAGTGTAGGTAGGGTTTGTAGCGTAAATCATGCGGTGTATATGTGGCAGCGTGGATGCTGGGAGTTCTCCAGATAGAGTCTGCGTAGGGTTGACAGCGTAGACGCTGGAGGACTTGCAGGTGGTGAGTTTTAAACAGGGTAGCATAGACGCTGATCAGCGTAGACGCTAGATAGTTTACGGGTGAGGTTTTAGACTGCACAGTGTAAATGCAGGGAGGGTTTCAGAGGGAATTGACATATGGTCGGCAGTGTAAACGCCCAACAACGTAAATGCTGAGAAGCTTGCAGGTAAGGTTTTTGGCAAAGGCCCTCCTTCTAGTGCCAATTTCTGTACCGTCAGAAATCGTCGATCTTCGGCTGGAAGGGAACAAAGACCGTGGGATTACCAGACATGCACAGAAGACCCTAACTTCACCTGAGGACAAGCTGGAATGAACGAAGGTAAAGTACCTTAGGTGGTCCGCACGCAGATCAGACAAGGATTTCCCCGAGCGTACACCAAAGTGCTATATGCTGGGTTATACGTAAATGGCATAACGGGTGTAAATCATAGCGTAAACAGTGTAAACGGTGTGAACTAAGCATAGACGTAAGCAAATGTAAACAGAATACATGCAAGAATCAATGCAGACTGTAAACAATTTTAGGAAGAAAATGTAACAATGGCATTTAAAAATGTGAGTACAATGCACCGGTCTAACGCAGTTGGATGCAAGGATGCAAGGATGACTACGGCTGGATCACACCGTAAGCACAGTATAGAGGTTGTATGCTCAGTGTACAGGGTTGTCCAAAGTAAAGGGTTTTTTCCTCTGGTTCTCAGCGTCTCTGCTCTTTGATGTGCTCTAGGAATTTTCCCAACCGTCCTAAATCTTGTAAAAATTTAGGCTTTTATACAGGTTTTGACGTTAGACTCGGGTTGGGGGACACATGGCACGTTGACCGGGTGCAAAAGCATAAAATTTACAAGTGTACAATATGTTACATTTGCTGAGCATATACGCTGTATGTGCCAAGGATATACACTGGGCGTATACGTTGTGGATGCTGAGCCTATATGCTCATGGTGCTGGGCGTATACGCTGTGGATGCGGGGCGTATACGTTGGGCGTATACGTTGATGGTGCTGGGTGTATACGCTGAGCGTATACGCTGATGGTGCTGGGTGTATACACTAGTGGTTGCTGCCTTATGCCAAATCTTGTTCTGCAGTGCTGCTTCGATGCCGTCCTTGAGGATTTCATGCCGGGCGTATACATCGGTTGTACCTACTAATAGTACATGTGAGGCGTGTATGCTGGGCATGTACGCCGTACGTCTACGCTGGGCATATACGCTGAGACTGCATACTTAGGGAAAATTAAGCGTCTGATCTCCGAAGTTGCCATGTTTAGTATCTGATGTAGCCGTAGTCATCTATGGGTCCCAGGGACCTGTTTCTTGTTGGAGAAATACTAAGCTCGAAATTTTGTGGTGTTTCAGTAACTAGGTTTGGGCTTCCGATAACTATTGTGACCGACAATGGACCACAGTTCAGCAGTAAGGAAACCCGAACCTTCTGTAGCAACCTAGGCATTAAATAATCATTTTCTTCCCCTTATTATCCGTAGTCGAATGGGAAGCTGGAGGCTACAAATAAGTCCATCATCAACTTACTAAAGTAGATGCTTAACAACAGAAAGAGGTGGTGGCACGAGAAAATACTCTACGTTCTCTGGGCCTATTGAACTGAGATGAGTAAGACCCCTTACAGTCTTGTTCATGGGTCTGAAGTTGTATTTCCTCTTGAGTTGTAGTTACCCTCACTTCAGATGATTATATCCGACGTGGTGAGCGAAGCCTAGAATAACAAATCACGAACCATCGACCTCGACTTACTGGAGGAGGAACACGTGAAAATGCTGAGATGAATTGAGAAATATCAGAACAAACAACAGCAGAACAACCGTGCAGACCTCCATTGATGGCCAGTGCAGAAGGAAGACCTCATCCTCAAGGCTATCCATGAGCACGTAAGTAAGTTCTCAGCCAACTGGGAAGGTCCTTACGTTGTCACTAAATCCTTCGAGAATCGAGCCTTCAAACTAGCATACATGGATGGTAATGAGTTCTCCAACATGGTGAACCACATGTACCTCAAGCTATACTACGTCTAAGACACAATGAAAACAACACATACCATCTGCTACGATGATAAACTGGCAATCGCACCAGACAGTGTTCACAATGACGATAAACTAGCAACATTGAGAAGCATCCTCCACGATGTTAAACTGGTAGCAACCATTCGCAACGACGTAAAACTGGCACTATTACTTCACTATGACTATAAACTGGCATTTCATGTCTGCTACGATGTGAAACTAGCATGTATGGTCTGCTAGGACCTTAAACCACCATAGCCGTTCGCTGGGACCTTAAACCAGCACACGGTCTACCAAGATCTTAAACTGGGTTCGTGTCGTGCCCTCAGCATGTACCACCACCATATACATGTCGAACAAAGGGGCATGATACTTGTGCATGGGTGGAATGTTGAAGCTCTAGGATGTAGTTCTCGATGCAAGGAGAACATGGTTTGAGGTGTACGCGTTGCCACCCTCGGTGTCATGCTGACCCTTCGAAAATGTTGTATGATGTCACACGGGCCCTTCGAACCTACTGTTGCTACAACCCACCACCCTGATAGTAGTTTGTAGGCTCGTTCCCACTTCTGAGGTGTTGACAGTATTGTGGCCTAGCCACAATATTGTTGCGCTTTAGTTCCCTGCCAAGGCTTTGGCTTGCGCAATGTTCAGCTATATGGTAGCTGATCCCATAGCTGAATTGAGCATGCATTGCTTTGGTGGGGATTCCAGTGCATCCGTGCTCCCGATGCCTTGGGGACCAGCTCCCCCGCAACTAGCACTGCCAGGACCGTTGCTGGCCTCCCCGCTTTGGACATCTCACACCAGTAATAGTGTCCAAGAGTAACAACAATGCTAGCAGCCAGTAAGACCTCATCCCTGCAAACGCATCCTGCTACAACAACAAAGGCTACAATGTCCCAAAGCAAGTGCCTTGACTAACATGGTTATTTAAGAGTACAAACTCTAGCACACGCGTAACATAGCTCTCCATGTGGAAGGCTATAGTAGGAAAGTCAGAACCCTGCATGGATGTAACACAACTCATCCTGCGGAGGGGACACCTGCCTATAGGAGGTTGAAGAACAGTGCCAGCTAAATATGAAAATGCAAAAGATCCCCTTAGAGCACTCCGACGAGGGACTCGGATAAACATCATCTCTGCTCTCTACCTTAACCTCTACAAAACCAATGCAACACTCTCAAGCATGACCAAGTGACGTCCCAGCACTCACAAAGAGAAAACCTTAGCATTTTACCTACTGCGTTGTTTCGTATTCTTTGCCGATGTCCATCGAGCCTATTCTCCAAACATGGAAAAAGAGGGACCAATGAAACACCCTAAAAAATGTGGGGTCATCCTAACCTCACCAGGCTCTTGTAGTCTGCACAGCACTATGGTAGTTCATCGAGAGAAGAACGTTCTAAGTCCAGGTCAGCCAGTTCAACAAATTTTCTACTTTGAGCATGGACAGGTTCTGTACCATCCTACCTACCCACCAAAGTAGCCTAAATAGCCGGTAGCCTGCTCAAAAATAGTGTGCAGAATTGGCGATAGCATCCTGGATGCATAAGAAACAATTTGGCAAGTTTTCTATGTCACGAAGCTTGCTACACCATGTAGCGTAGCAAGCTTTAGAAAATGATGGTGGAACGAAATTCTACGCTACGCAATGTCACACAGCGTAGCATACCAACGACTTCACTACCAACTCCCTTCACCCAATTTTGAGTTTTGCAGTGATGTCCCTTTCCATCAGGAAGTGGTGAACCATGTCTGCTGCTACGCTATGCTAAGCTAGATGGTGCAGCAAGGCATAGCAATCCTGCAGAAGAGATAGAAGGTAGTTCGAAATGCAGAATCAACAAAGTTCACAAAACTGGCATTGTAGGAGAATGGTTTGCAAATCAAAAAAACTTTTGCGACTAAGGCAAGTTGCTACGCTACGCTATACTACATAGTGTAGGATAGCGTAGCAAGCATGTGACATATGGTAGGATGCATGACAAGGTTCTACGCTATGCCAAGCAGACTACGTCACGAAGCATAGCGAGGCATAGAGATGGCTATGTGACATCAATGCACTCCACCTAATTGAACCATTGGCACATGTCTCTAGATGCTGATGGTATGATTATAGCATAGTAGGATCGCTATTATTACAAGGCAGGTTCGCATTGCAATGGTATTGTAAGCCCAATGATCACAAATGGCTTGAGCAGTGCCAGTAAGACAACAAAAGCTTGTGGCACGTAGCATTCAAATTGCCCCCTTTTGCTTACCTTCAGCCCTATAAATATCCCAGCAAACAGCATAAAACAGGTTCAAATTTTTTTTGCTAAAAGGTACCCACAATTCGGAAAAGTCCACAATTTGTAATGTTGAAAATTTCAAAAGAGTTCGCATCTTTCTGGAAGCAAACAGCTTCCAAGTAGTGGGAAATTTGAAATTCTGAAACAAAGATTTCCCCTCTCACCAGCATCGTAATAATCAAAGTCATCTATCTAACACTGTAAATAGAGAGGCTCTCTCAGCTAGCGTAAGGTCCCCATATCTATTCTACCACATTAGTAGAGCCTCGCATTATTTTGACACGAAGTCCGCGTCCAAGCGAATAGCTCTCTTTTTTCTGGCATGCCTCGGTTACTCTCAGGACTTCTGCACTCCATCACGCTATGCTTCTAACTGTATCCACCCTGACTAGACGAGTTTGTAACTTTGGAGCAGTGCATGTTTCTAACCATACTTTATTTTACCTCTCATTTACTGTATCTTTCTCTTGCATTATTTTCTGTATTATTTACCTTTAAGCATTATTTCGTATTACTATCGCATTTTTACAGTTTCTCCCCTGCTTCATTCATCCTTAAGAATTATCTCGCATTTTGCATTATTTACATTGCAAAAGGCTATATCGACACTAATGTAAGTCCTTGTCTGATCGACCAGACCATTTAGGGCACCTGGTATCCACATGTACCTAGCACCATCCTCCCGTGGATACGGGGTTGGAACTGTCGCCTCCACCAAGCCCCGGTATTCTTCCAGCTGCCGAAGTTTTTGGTCGCTACATCTGCATTGAGCTAATTTTTTTTAAATTGATGCAAACATGCTTCTTTGCTATCAAAGGAAGAAGAAGAAGAAGAAGAAGGCAACAAAAAAGTATCGACCGTTAGGATGAGGGTGACGAATGAAGATGCAGAGGCCCCAGTCTCTGAGGAAAGGGCCCTGGTCAAGAATAAGGGAGCTCCTATCTCTAAGGCGAGGGCTCTTGACATTAGGGAGCCTCCTCCTACTGAAGAGGCACCTCCCTTAAATAAAAACTATGCTGGTCTTTTTAAAGGAAAGATACCAATGCATGAGGAAGGGGCTTGTATGGACTTGGCAGGGCCCTCCACTGAGGCTACCGCGATCATCTTGCACCAGCAAGAAGAAAGATCACGGTAGGGCACTGGTGTGTTGGTGGGATGTATACCTTATCATAGTCTATTTTGGCCATTGCTAACATGCTTAATCGTGTAATAGGTGCTACTGTTGATGCCGTGGGACCCCCTCCGATTCATGTGGAGTCATGGGCCAAGATCCTTGACAAGTTTACGTTCGTGCATGGACTTGTTGACGACATGATCAAACATCTTCAGTAGGTGAACCCTCACGTGGGTAAGTATTAGTATTACAATAAAACTTTTGAGTTCGTTGATTTTTCTATGCTAACACGGTTGCTATGCTCTTTTTTTCGAATAGCCTCTCAGCTCAAATGGGACCCGCCACGACCTATGAAGGTTGGCGTCGTGCCTACACTTTCACCTGATGTAACTGAGGTGTCTTGTCACATGTTTGACAAGGCTTACAAGTGTGTCTTGCACTTGGCACTCTCTCTATGGGAGTGTAGGCACGTCAACGAGGACCTATGGAAATGGGTCCAAAGGTTTTAGTAGAGGGAGGCCGACCTGGCCGCTGTGGTGGAGAATCTCAGGTCGAGGAAAAATTTTCTTGTAAACCATAACCCCAATGTTGAGGACTGGTGCACTACTATAGACGACTATGCCAGATTTTGGATTTTTGTTCACCAGAATGTTGAGTCCACCCGTGAGTTAGTTGAATAGCAAATGCAGATGGAGTTGCTAACCCAAAAGTGTCAAGACATGAAAGATATCAGCGTCAAGGTTTTCGAATGGGGGAAAACCCAGAGAAACCACAAACATGTGTACAAGCTTGAGAATGACACCCATCGAAAGCTATACAGAGACGCTGCTGTGGAGACATTCATGTATGTAGCATTCATGAATGCCATCGACACTTCTAAGGCCTATGCTTAGTTCAAAGAGCAGGTGAAGGTGATGGAATCTCCTGGCTTGAAGGTGGACCTTCCTACAGGGGAGACCGCAACTGCCTCCCTTTCCCCAAGACCTCTAAGATGGACGACCATAGAAAGGGAGAGAGTCACCATTGTGAATGCTGAACCTAGCAAAAGGCGTTGGATGGACATCACTACAGAGGAGATCTAGCATCTCCTCAGGCTCAGTCTAGACCAGATACCCATTGAGATCAACGCGGGCAGCTCTCAAGTTAGTTGCTTTACCATGTAGATGTTTATGCTATGTTATGATTTGCATCTGTTGCCCTAACTGACTACTTCATTCCCATGATGTAGGCTCCAGATAAGGGCGCAAGGCCCATAGAGGGAGGAAATGAAGAACCGGTAGAAGGAAACTCAGGGGATGATGATGCACAAGTAGATGAAGCGGAGGTGAGCAGCGAAGACGATGCGAACAGAGACAACCCATGACAACATGGGATTTTATTTTTTGAAATTTTTGAAATTTTTGAAATACTAAAATTTTGGCATTTTGTAAAAGTTTTGCAAACATTGCCAATAGGTGAAAGTTTTGAATAAAATGAAAAACTTCAGAAGATAAACTAATTTTGCGTTAACTTGCATATCATGTAAAGTTTTCATGCTCTCGTATGCTAGTTTTAGGCCATCTCAGGCTGTTGCTAGTTTTAGGCCATTTTGGGCCCTTGCTAAAAGAGATAGTACATTAACAAACAAAAAAAGCGATGATGCTAGTTTTAGGCTATTTTGGGCCATTAGTGTAGCATGCCAGAAGAGCGGCATGGTAATAAAGAATAAAGCAATGATGCTAGTTTTAGGGCATTTCTGGCCATAGCGTAGCATGTTAAAAGGTTGGTATGCTAACAAGGCAAAGAAGTAGCGAATGTACAAGGGTGATAATTGAGAAGGAAGTAGTAGGGTTTATATGCTATGTGTAGCTGCTTCTTGACCTGTCATGCGTTGATCAGAACGTAAGGCTAAGGTGTTTCGCCAGGGTTCTCATTCAAATCATTTTCCTCTACTTGGAAGGGCAACTCGACCCATGCATTTTTGATTTGGGAGTTGGCTTGCTAGGCCGATCCTTTCATTGGATGGTTAATGCATACGTGATCAGGTGCCTCATTCTCAGAGGTTGTGACCTCTGAGCCCTACTTCGTATCTACGTTACTAATTGCTTGTATTGCTACTTCGTCACCAAGGATCACCACCTCCCTACCTGTGTATGGTAAGTGGATTTCCTAGTGTATGGATGAGGAGATAGCCCTAAGTTGCGCTAACCATGATCTTCCCAATATTAGGTTAAACCTGGCCATTTCCTTGACCACGATGAATGTTGCGTCTATGGGGAACTGGTCCCCTGCTACGAAGTTTACGTGAACTATGTCCTTCACCAGGACACGTGCCCCGTTGAAGGACCTTAGACATGACATCATTGTGGGTTTGATCTGGTTGACCAATCCCAACTTTTTCATAATAGGGAAAGGAATGACATTTTTGGCGGCCCCGTCATCAACATGTACCCTTTGGATTTGATGTTGGCCAACCTAAATTGTGATGAAGAGAGGCACTATAGTCACCTGACCCCCTTCGGGATCTTCCTTGATGGCATCGTCATGGAAAGTTAATCATGGTACCGTAGACTCTACGAGAACAGAGGAAAGAATGATCAAATGGATCACTTCCTCTTCCACTGGCATGTTCTCGTCGACCGTAATCACCGTTAACATGTGGACGAGAGCCTCTCGGTGGGGTACAGATGTTATGATTAGGTCGTACAAGCTCAGTGTAGCATTCTTTCACTTTAGAGCTTTCTTGACCTGGGTGAGGGTGTCCAGAAGGTCTTGGCTACCCACTTATTTGACACTTTCCTCCTCTTTGATTGGTCCCAAAAGAAGAATCTACTAGGGAGAGGTGACTTCGGATCTGGGTTTAGATCCTTGTCGACAGGGTGGTGCAGGCTGCATAATCATATCGACCTTCGTTGAAGGTGCAGATGCAAGGGACATAGATGTAGGCTTGGGGGTTCCCTTGACGGTACTTCCCTTTGATGTCTTGCCCACCAAGTGGACTTCTTGCCTTGCAGAGTGAGGAGGCTATTCAAAATACTTGCGCGAGATAGGGGCCATCGAAGGCGTCAGCCCCCTGATGAAAAATGGAGCTAGAGATGTTAACTGTCGGGGACCTGTGGCTCTGCTAACAGGTGGCGTAAAGGTGGATGCTTGTGGTGGGACTTTCAGGATGAACGACTGCTGCAAGCTTGGAACAACCTCTGGTGGCGCTGGTGCCCCATGTTGAGGCACATAGATTACAAATGGCTAGCGGGGTGTCATGGGATCACTGTCGATGCCAATAGCATTGATGACATAACTAGAATTTTTGGTGTTGAGGGGATCCATGTAGACATACATAGATTGGTTTTCAGGGCGTACTGGGTTGCTTTCATCTAGCACCAGTTTTCCTGGGTTGATTAATCTTTGGATGTCATCCTACAATGATAGACAATAATCCGTGTTGTGACCACATTGTTCGTAGTAGTCGCAAAACCTGTCTAGCCTGAAACCCCTAGGGACTGGAGGCTGATTAGATAGGGCCAAATAGGGATTCATAAGGAGCTCATAGTAGCATTGATGTCCCATGTTTTTTGTAGAAGCTTTGAAGGCTTTAGAGGCAGTGGGGTGTACTTCAAACGGTCTTTGTGCTCAAAGTTGGGTTTAGGTTATGCAGATGTCTCAAGCGTAGGTGTAGAAGGTTGCAGCACATGGCCCGGTTTGGGCATAGGGTTAGCTACTTGTGTGGCCAGTTTCTTGTTGTTCTTGCTACTATTGTTGCTAGGTTTGGGCTTGGCCTCAATCACCACAGTGGCCACTATGGTTGTTGGGGCTTTGTCCTTTTCCTTCTTTGCGAAGGTGTTCTTATAAGAGATGTAGGCTAGGTATTTTCTTGCCTTGGCTGCATCCTGTATGCTTTTAGTTTGAGTGAAAGACTAACTAAGAGAGTGAGAAGTGAGGTGGTACATTTTGGACTTGATGAAGTCATTCACTGCACCCTGAAAGATGGCCAGCAAGTGTGCCTCTACGATGGGCTCATGGATTTCATTAAGGGTTACACTCCAACATTGAATGAATTTTTGAATTGCTTCTAGCAGGTCTTGCTTCACGCTCATCAGCTAATCTAGCATAGTTTCTAGCTTCAGGTTGTATTTGAAACATGTCACGACCTAGGTTAGGAGCTCTTCCAAGGTTGAAATGGATGAGCGTGGCAACTTGCGGTAATAATCTAAGGCTTTATTGGATAGGGACATGGTGAAGACATGAATGATCATGTGTGGCCATTGTTGTAATAGCAAAGACTCAGAATTGAAGGTAATAAGGTGGATGTTGGGATCTCCCTCCCCATGGTACTTCGTGAAGTGCAAGAGAGACATCCTTGAGGATAACGTTAAAGCAGAGATTATAGGGCTGATGGGGTCATCTTAATAAAAGTCCATGACTTGTACCGTGTTAGACCTAACATCTTTGAGGCATTTTATCTCCTTAGTGAGGGTTTGGATAAGTTGGAATGCTTGGTCTAGACTCGGCGGTGTTGTAGGTAGTTGGGGAGCTACGGAGGTAGCTCTCACTTGTGGCATGACAGGGGTAGTGACTTGACCCATCAGTGGTACCATTGGGACCTCCCTTGCTAAAGGTGCTAGTTGCACTGTCCACCACCTGGTGGGTGGTACTATTAGAGCAACAACCATGGGTTGAGCCATCGGATAATTTGTTTGAGTCACTGGTGGGATAGACCATGGCCCTGTGTTAGGACGTACCATTTGTGGGGTTTGGTAGGTCTGAGGGTGAACATAGTAAGACATCTACGATGGTTGTAGAATAGTCGAAGAAGGGAATAGGATCCACCACGTGTATGGGCTAGGTCCCACACAATGGGTGGAATAGACGCGAGTGTAGGAATATACATGGAAGTTATATGCAATTGCGAAGTAGGTATAGTATGAACATGCGGTAGGGTAGCTATGATCAGCGTGTTACACGCTGCAAGGATATGCTGATGAACAATTTGTGGTGGCACAGTTTTTGCGAATGCAATAGGGGAATAAGGGTGATGATACACCAGGAATGTGACATGGCTACCCATTTTTTTTGCAATTGTAGGCTGCGGAAGCATAGGCGTGATGGAAAAGGAAGCGGTGACACACATCAGGTTGGAATAGAAGGACTAGGTAGGTGGGACAAGAATGGGGTTGGCTTGACCTCCCTCATCAGATTGGGAATCAAGTTCCTCCTATCCATCTTAAAAGGTGTTGTCCTGGTTGGATGTAATGTCCTATTGCTCCCTAAGCTGATCCAGCTAGACTAGCTAGTCCAGCAGCCTTTGGTATGCTTGTGTTAAAGATAAAGAAATGCCGGGGGTACGAACGAACTCCTTCCCGTTGCATTAAGAGAACTCAAAGCTACATTTTTCTTCAAGTTCATGTATGTCCAAGGGCAGATTGGCCTGCACCTTTGCACAAAGGAAACTGTAATGCTCATGTTGCTGGGCCAATCCCTCAGGTCCTTGATTTTGGATCCTGAGAGATCGGTGTGCTTCCAGCGTCGAATTCAACAGTTGTACGGCACCAGTGGTGCCTTGAACCATGAAGGGCACCTCCATGTTGAAGGTATTAATAGCGGTAGTGGCGGAAGCCATCGCTAGATAGGTAGTTATGTAAAAATGTGCAAAGAAGTACAAAAAGAACAAAGAGGCTGAAAAGCAACAAAAAGGAGGTTTTATGTCCTGCCGGATTCTAGAGGAACCGTCGAGGTGACCGATCTATACCACACAAAGCATAAACACCCATAGAAGTAGTTCATATTTATGTCAGTGTGTGATGAGGTATAGAGCACATGAAAGACTACTGTAAGAAAAGTTTAGTTAACTAGCAATCAAGAAGGCTTTATGTTTCGTAGGGTTCCAAAGGAACTGTTGAATTGACCGGTCCATACGACACGATGCGTAAACAACTGCAAAAGGGTGTCACATTTATGCTTGTGCATGATAGGGTACAGAACACATGCAAGAATACTAAAAAAAGAAAGGTAAGTCAATTGGCAGTCAAAGGCTTTATGTCTTGTAGGGTTCCCGAGGAACCGTCGAGGCTACCGATCTACACCACATGATGCATAAATAACCACAGATGGGTGTCAAGTCTATGCTAATGCGTATCAGGGTGTAGAAGGCTTACAAGACTACTGTAAGGTGAGCAAACTAACAAGAAGGCTTGGCATCTCACAGGATCCCCAAGGGACTGTCGAAGTGACCGGTCTATACCACACGAGATGGGGTACAAAATGCATGCAAGACAACCATAAGACGGGCAAGCTAACTAGTGATCAAGTAGGATTTTCATCTCGTAGGATCACCAAGGGACCATCGAAGTGATTGGTCTGTACCACATGGGATGGGGTACAGAACACATGCAAGATGACCATAAAATGAGCTAGTTAGCTAGCGATCAGAGGCCTTGTGTTCTGTGGGGCTCCTGAGGAACCGTCGAGATGATCGATTTGCACTGTGCAAAAGTGCAAACAACCACAAAGTGTGTCACATTTATGCTTATGCATATCAGGGTGCAAAAGGCTTACAGAACTACTGTGAAATGCGGAAAAGGCAGTAAAAGGGCCTCCTTCTAGCACTAGAAAACTGTAGCAACTGAAAACGGCGATGGCTGGAAAACACCGAGGGGTCGTCGGGTGTGACAGTTGCCACCCTGTACCTGCAGGAAGGCCATGCTAGATGTGTGCGGATATGGGGCATCCTAAATAGTTTGGTTGATCAGACAAGGACTTAAATCGGTGTCTATATAGTGTTTTGCAACATATATTTTTGAAACGGGATGGAAATGCGAAATAATGCTTGAAAATAAATAAAGCAGAAAAGACAGTGCAAAACATAGTAGTAAGCAAGAAATAAAGTAAAATGTAGTTAGAAAAATGTAGTCCTCCAAAGCTATAAGTTTGCTCTATCAGGGTGGATACAATCGGTTGGATAGCATGATGGAGTGAAGAGATCCCGGGAGTAACCAAGACGTGTAGAGAAAAATAGTTCATGCACTTGGGTGTGGACTTGGGTGTTGATAATGCAGGGATTCTACCAAGGTGGTAGAAAGGGGATAGAACAAAATGTCAGCTAAAAATGCTAACTGTTTGCAATGTCAAATAGAAATCTTACAATGCTTGATGTTACAACGTGCCAGGAAGAGAACTTGAATGCCAATGGAAGAAGAATAGGAGACTTAGCGAAAATTATGAATTGAACCGGATCGGATCTCTTTTGAATTTCCTTTTTCAAAAAATTCCCAACCTTTTTTGAATGTTTTTTCTTAGGGTATTTATAGGGCCAAGGGTACGTAAAAGGGGTCGTTTGGATATCATGTACCTTGGGCTCATGTTGACTTGCTGGTGCCACATGTGTCATGTATGACCTTTGGACCTGCAAGACCATTGTAGTGCAAACCTATCATGCCATAACTACGAGCCTGCCACACCATAATTGCACCATCAGCATCTGGAGACATGTTCGAATGATCCAATTAGGTGAAGTGCATTGATGTCGCACAACCACCCGCATGCCTTGCTATGCCTCGTAGCGTTGCATTCTTGGTGTAGCATCTTATTGTTAGTTCTATTACATGTGCGTTGCATGCTTGCTATGCCATGCTATGCTACGTAGCATAGCAACTAGCCTTAGTAGAAAAATCTTTGATGATTTATAAACTTTTCTTCCCACAATGCAAGTCTCACGAACTTTGCTGTTTCTACCCTTCGAGCTGCCTTCTATCCTTTCCATAGGATTTCTACGCCTCATTGTGCCTTGTAGCTCAGTGTAGCGTAGCATTAGACAGGGTACGCCTCTTCCTGATGGAAAGGGACATTGCTAAAGGACCTAGAAATGGGCGTGGGGTCTAGTTGCGGAGCTGTTGCCATGCTACGCTACGTCACATGGCATACCGTAGTGTACCACTCCACTCTACAATCATCTTTTGAAGCTTGCTACACTACACAGTGGGGCAGAGCATTGCGTAGTATACTTCATGACTTAGAAAACTTGCCAAACTATTTTTTGTGCATCCAGAATTCTACTGCCAACTCCGTGCATCATTTCTGAGCAGGTTGTCGACTTGGCAAGCTACTTAGGTGGACAGGCAGGATGACTCGTAGAGCCTGTTTTCACCTAAAGTAGAAAATTTGCTGAACTGGCCATCTTGGGCTTAGAATTTTCTCCTCCTGAAGAACTGTCATGGTGCTGTGCGAATTGCAAGGCCTGGTGAAGCAAGAATGACTTCGAATTTTTTTGGGGTGTTTCAGTGACCCAATGGGATAAAAATAGTATTTAATTTTTTTTTATTTTTTTATTTTTTCTAACATATTTTTTGCATTTTATGTTCATATATAAAGAATCTTGGGAGGTCACGGTGATAGCCTCTGGGCGTGACGCAGCCACCATCTTCTTTTGCTATGATGATATAAATGAGGCGCAATGTTGGCTTTGCCATGGAGTGGCCCCTGCTTTCATAACCAACAACCTCTGGGAATTTGGACTAATGGAGCTATTTCTAGCTATAACCCTTGATGTCCCAGTAGCTAAAATTTTGAACCTATTCGACTCCTTCAGTGAACAAGCCGAGCATTTTTAAATGCGTGTGCGTAACATGCACGTGGGTTTTGATATTAATTCTCAACTATTTGCTGACTTTTTTGGTGTTCCTACTGATGGCTTCCTGATGGGAGAGAAATCCAAAAAGAGCTCTATATATCAGAAGGACATAGAGGAATGGATAGGGACTAAAAAAGAGCCAAAAGGCATTTATGTTGAGAAGATCTAGCTAGAGGTGGTTGGCACTATCTACCCCCTCTTCCGTGCTCATGCCTTCCCCAAGCTACTCTCCCAAAGGAATATCCTTGGCATAGAGCATGCTTGGATCATGTCGGAGGTTATGGAAGAGGGGACATGATATAACTAGGTGAAGCACCTTGTTGAAGGCCTACAGGCTGAGATGGTCAAGCTTTGCAAGAAGCTGAAGTCTCGTTGTAATGTGAATTTTTCCTTCTTCATAGCTTGTCTGCAGCATTTTTTTGAATTCTTGGTGGTTCACAAGGATGGAGTCTAGGTGTTGCAATATCATAACCAAATCTCCAAGCCATGGATTTGCAAGGTCTTCTACATTGTTCAATCTTAAGATCCTCTTAAAGGTATCGAGGAGTCGCTCTCAATAAAGACTAAGGATCGAGTGGTGCCTCCCTTCTAACACTGGTAGTGCATCAAAGGGGAAGTTCCTGGAAGCAGAAATAGTAGCCTCATCAATTCAGTGGAAAAAGCACCATTCAGTTGTGGATTCTCCTAGCCCGACTGGTGAAGAGGGGAGGAAATTGTGAATTAAATTTCACAGGAGCCATCCCTTCGCTAGTAAGTAGAGTAATGTGTGATTAGTTTGTGTATATTATGCTACGTATAGATATCGTTTCTTCACGTAGTGCTCATGGAAGTGAGTGAGGTTTTGCTAACTATGATGCATTCTACAGGAAGAGAGAAAGATGTGGAGGGACTGACCCCTGAAACAGGGTCCATAGTCTTGCAACATGGGGAAGGGGCCCCAGTTTTGGAAAAGGAGACCCCTGTTGACAACGTGGGCTGTACGCAGGCTCCTATACCTAAAGGGAAGATGATCCTAGAAGATGCTATAGCCTTTCTGGATGGGCTAGAAAGGGAAGAGCGGTTCATCGTTGGTGAGTTTGACTGCTTGCTTGACCTTTCTTTGATGGGAAATCCTCCCGCTATTACCCCTAAGGGTTTGCTGGGTAGGAGTCTTGCATTATCGTAGCATCTCAAATTTTTCCTTTTGTCTACTGTGTTATGTTTAACTCATTTTTTGCGTAGTAGGCACTTCTGATAACAATGGCACACCTTCGTTAGCAACCCCTACTCAAAGTTGGGTTGAGGCCCCCAACAAATTTGCCATGATGGAGGGCATTGTTAATGATATGATCGGTTCCTTGGAGCGAATTGCTCCTAAGAAAGCTATGTCACTGTTGCTATGCAGGACTTGTTGAAACTATTACATTACATCATCTTGTCGCATCTAACTATCATCTTTGTATTATAGCATCTTGCCTCAAATGGGATCCCAAAGAGACAATCAATGTAGACGCTGCCCCTGAACCCTCACAAGAGGTGACTAAACTACCATGCCGTATTTACGATGAGATGTATAAATGTGTGTTTTACTCAGCCCGTTCTCTATGGGATAGTCAGAATATCAACGAAGATCTCTAGAAGAGGTTGCAGAAAGCAGAAAAAGAGAAGACCACCCTAACTACTAGGGTGGAATACCATGAGTCCAAAAATGAATTTCTGCAAGCTCGGGATACCAATGACGAGAATTGGCAAACGACTGTGATTGACTATGTTCGCTATTGGATGATCGTCAGGAACAATGTCCAAGCCAGCCATGAGCTGATCGAGCAATGAATGCAAATGGATCTCCTAGCCCAAAAAAGCCAAGAATGGAAGGACTATAGCTAGAAATTCCTAACAATTTTAAATAAGAGCCCCTTGAATTGAAGACACTACCAGCTGGAATGAAGTATGTATTTTTGAAAAATGGAAGGTTGTTTATTATTAGTGCTAATCTTGCTATTAAATAGAAGAAAAATTAATAAAAGCTATGGAAAAATGGTCAATATCCTTTGCTTGGTCATATTTTGAGCTAACTGGGATAGATCCAAGAATATGCAAGCACCAAATATACATTGACCCTACTATTAAGTTGAAATGACAACCATAGTGGCATTTGAATCCCATGTTAAAATAGATTATCAAAAAGGAGATTGAACAACTCCTCAAAGTGGGATTCATTTACCCTATCATAGATATCAAGTGGATCAACCTACTCATGATCATGCCAAAGAAAGGAGGAAAATGGCAGGTGTGCATTGACTTCTGGCTGCTCAACATGGCAACTTTCAAGGATGATTTTCCATTTCCTTTCATCAACCAAGTGCTGGACACCATTTTGGGACATAGCTTTTACAACTTTCTAGATGATTATAGTGCCTATAACCAAATCCAGATTGCACTAGAGGACCAGTCATAGAAAAATTTCACAAGTCTTTAGGGGACTTATGCTTACCAAAAGATGCCATTTGGTTTATGTAATTCCCTAGCCACATTTCAATGACTAATTCTCAACATTTTTCAATAATAGATCAATAGTAGGGTAAAAGTTTTTATGGATGATTTTTCTATTGATGGCGCTACATTTGAGCAAGCCTTGGATCCTCTTGAGCAGGTGTTGAAGAGATGTGTCAAAACAAACCTTTGGCTTAATTGGCAAAAGATCCATCTTATGGTCTGGGAAGGCACAGTATTGAGGCATTGCATCTCAAAAGTATGAATCAAGGTGGAGCCTAAAAAAATAAGGGTCATCCAAGGAATAATCCACCAAAGTGAAATAGTCAAAGAAGTTTCGTCATTCCATCATCATACTGGCTGAAACACCTCAAAATTCGAAGACATTTTTGCTTTACTAGGCCTTTGCAATTCACGCAGCATAACGGTAGTTCTTCAGGAGATGGATACTTTGAATTTCAAATTGTCCGCTTCAGCAAGTTTTCTAAGTTAAGGATTCCTGCTACGCTACGCTATGCCACGTAGTGTAGAAAAATTTAGAAGGCATTTGCAGAAGCACAATGTAATGCTACGCTATGCTATGCTAGCATAGCACACTGTAGAGAAAGCTGGATGACTAGTCCCCTGGCCCAACTTCGAGTCCGTTAGCAATGTCTACTTCCATTAGAAAGCGGCGAACTTGGCTAAATCAAGTCATGTTTGCTGCTACACTATGATAAGCTACAAGGTGTAGCGAGTCTAAGAAATTCTGTAGAAGCGACAAAAGGTGATTTGAAGGGCGGGATTAGCAAGTTTACAAGTTTCGCAGTGCAAAAGACAAAGTTTGCAGGTTAACGACATACTTTTGCGACTAAGGCCAGTCGCTATGCTATGCTACGCTACATAGCGTAGCATAGTGTAGCAAACATACATCAAATAGACAGCATGCTTCAAAGGCTTCCTACACATGCAACAAGACACGTAACAAGATACTACATTACCCCAGCATGCTACTCTACAAATCATGGCAATACGTGGCAAAGTCGTTATGTGTCATCAATGCACCTCACCTAATCACACCGTTGCTCTAACAATGCAATTATGGCATGGTAGGCTTGTAATTATGGCATGGCAGGCTCACCCAATGGTCATGCAGGCATGTGCAGTGTAGACAAGTCAGCACAGGCCCAGGGCATGTGGTGTTCAAACCATATATTTTGCATGCCCTTGGTCCTATAAATACCCCAATGAGCGATGCTAAAAAGATCTTTTTTGGCATCCCTAGCATCCCCCTTTTTAAAAAGTTATCAATCCCCCCCCCAAGTCTATTCTTTTGGCAAGCTAGTCAGCTAATAGTCTAGTAGGCTAATAAGCAGAAGGCTGACACTACAACCTTAAGCATTGTAAGCCCTCTGTTTAAACATTATAAATAGTTGGCATCATTAGAGGGCATCTTGTTCTGTTCTCTTCTACCACCTTGGTGGAACGTTGCATTGTTAACGAAACCTACCTTTAAGCATATAACAATCCCACTCTACACGTCTTGGTTACTCTCGGGATCTCTGCACTTCCCAGCACTATGCAATCAACTGTATCCATCTTGACATAGCGAGGCCATAGCTTTGAAGCGGTGCACTTTCTTAACCACATCTCTTTTACGTTATCTCTTGTTTACCATTTCATTTTACATTGCTTTCTGTTTCTTTTGCATTTAATTATTTCTTTGCATTATCAGTCTCGCTTTCAAATAACACGTTGCAAAATTTTTATAGACACCGATTAAGTCCCTGTCTGGTTGACCAAACTGTTCAGGGCATCTCGTGGAGACTGTTCACATCTAGCACGGCCCTCCCGTGGAGACGGGGTCAAGACCATGGTCAATCAACAACCCCTCAACATTTTCTAGCCACTGACGTTTTCGATCGCTATAGTCTTTCTAGAACTAGAAGGAGGGCCTTTTAGTCCCTTTTCCATGTGTCACAGTAGTCTTGTAAGCCTTCTACACCCTGATACACATTAGCGTAAACTTGATACCCTTTTTTGGTTGTTTATGTGCTATGCAGTGCAGATAGGTTGTCTCAAAGGTTCCTCTGGAATCCTATAGGACATAAAGCCTCTGACTGCCAGTTAGCTTACCTTTTCATGATATTGTTGTAAGCCTTCTGCACCCTGATATGCGTTAACATAAACTTGACACCCTTTTGCAGTTGTTTATGTGCTATGCAGTGAAGATTGGTTTCCTCGACGGTTCCTCAGGAACCCTACAGGACATAAAGCCTCTAGTTTCCAGTTGACTTGCGTTCCTTTTTACGGTAGTCTTGCATGCGTTCTATACCATATTTCATACTAGCATAAACATGACACCCTTTCATGGTTGTTTAAGCATTGTGTGATGCAGACCGGTCACCTCGACGGTTCCTCGGGAGCCCAGCAAGACATAAAGCCTTCTTTATGGTTGCTTGTCAACCCCTTGGCTCTCTACGTTTGCAAAACTATTTCACCTTCAAATTTCTTTACTTTTTTCCATTTGCAAAACATCTTAGCTTTTTCTATTTACAAAATTGTCTAGCTTAGTAGCAATGTCTACCACAACTACCGCTGCTAACACCTTCAATGTGGAAGTTCCTATCATGGTTCAAGGCACCACTCGTGCCGAACAACAGCAAAACTCGATGCTGGAAACACATTGATCCCTCAAAATCTAAAACTGAGGACCTAAGGGCTTGGCCGAGCAACACAAGAATTACAAATTTTTCTGTGCAAAGGTTTATGAAAACCCACCTTTGGATGTACACAAGCTCGAAAGAAAATGTGGCTTCGAGTTTAGGTACTGTGACGGGAAGGAATTTGTTCCCACTCCTCACATTTCCATACCTTTGATGCAAGTAAACTAAAGGCTGCTAGACCAGCTAATCCAGCTGGCTAGGCTTAGGGAGCAACAGGACATAGCATCCAACCAGGATCATGCATTTTAAGATGGATAGGAGGAACTTGATTCCCAATCTGATGAGGGAGGTCAAGCCAACCCTGTTCTTCTTCCTCCTACCTAGTCCTTTTGGCCCAACCTGTTGTCTATCACTACTTCCCTTGCCATCACGCCTATGCTCCTGCAACCTACAACTACACCTGCAATGAGTAGCCATGCCACATTCCTGGAGTATCAACATCCTTATTCCCTTGTCTCATTTGCAACAACTATGCTTCTACAAATTGTTCATCAGCATATTCCTGTAGCACGTAACACAGCAATCACGGCTAGCCTGCCACATGTTCATGATGTACCTACATCACAATCGCACATAACTTCCATGTCAATTCCTACGTTTACATCTGTTCCAGCCACGGTGTGAGGCCCAGGCCCATCCATGTGGTGGATCCCATTCACTTCTCCATCTATTCTAGAACAGTTGTAGATGTCTCACTATATTCACCCTTAGACCTACCAAGCCTCGCAAATGGTACAACCTAACACAGGGTTATGGTCTATTCCACTGGTGACATAAGTGGTCTATCCGATGGCTCAACCCGTGGTTGCTGCTCCAACAGCACCACCTACTAGGTGGTGGATATCACAGGTGGCACTGTTCGTGGGGGCGATCCCAATGGTACCACCAATGGGTCAAACCACTACCCCCGCCATACCATAGGTGGGAGCTACTTCAGTAGTTCCCCAATCGTCCACAACGTCACAGGGTCTAGATCAAGCATTCTATCTTATCCAAACACTCACCGAGAAAATAAAATGCCTCAAAGCTGTTAGGTCTGACACGGTACAAGTAATGGACTTTTACTAGGACAACCATGTCAGCCCTGTAATCCCTGATTTGATGTTACCCCCAGGGATGTCTCTCCCGCACTTCATGAAATACGATGGGAAGGGGAATCCTAACACACATCTTATTACCTTTAGATCTGAATCTATTTTGTTGCAATAATGGCCACACATGATTATTTGTGTCTTCGCCATGTCCCTAGCTAGGAAAGCCCTAGATTGGTATCGCGCACTGCCATGCTCATCCATTTCAACTCTGGAAGAGCTTCTAATCAAGTTTATGATGCATTTCAAGTACAACTTGAAGGCCGAGACCACACTGGACCAGCTAATGAGCGTGAAGCAGGAGCCTCTGGAACTAGTCCAGAAATTCATCCAGCGCTGGAGTGAAATCCTTAATGAAATCTGCAAGCCCATCACGAAAGCCCACTTATTGGTCATCTTTAAAGGTGCAGTGAACAACTTTATCAAGTATAAACTGTACTACCTCATCCCTCACACTCTTAGTCAAGCCTTCACACAGACTAAGAGTATATAGGATGCGGCTAACATGAGCAAAGACCTAGCCTACATTGTCTACAAGAGCACCTTCACAAAGAAAGACAAGGGTAGGGCCCCAACAACAACAGTGTCCACTGTGGCGACTGAGGCCAAGCCCAGACCTAGCAACAATTGTAACAAGAATAACAAGAAACCAGCCATACCTGCAACTAACCCCATGCCCAAATAGGGCAATGCACCGCAACCTCCAGTGCCCGCACCTAAGACATCTATGCAAAACAAGCCAAAATTTGAATGTAAATATTGTTTGAAGTACACCACAATGCCTCTCAAGCCTTCAGAACTTTTGAAGTAACTGTTGGTAGTGGGGCACATGCAATACAAACAAATGTCATAGGAAGCAACCAGCAGACATCAACGCTACTACGAGCTCCTTAGGAACCCCTCTTTGGCCCTGGACAATGAACCCCTAGTTCCTAAGGGTTTCAGGCTAGACAGGTTTTGTGACTACCATTAACAGTGTGGTCAGAACATGGATTACTGTCTCACATTGTAGGATGACATCAAGATATTGATTGACTACGAAAAATTGGTGTTAGACAAATGGAACATAGTATGTCCTAAAATCCAATCTATTCATGTCTACACAGACCCCCTCAATGCCAATAATGCTAGTTATGTCATCAATGGCATCAGCATTGAAAGCGATCCTAGGCCACCCCAACAGCCATTCGTGATCCGTGTTCCTTAGCGTAGTGTACCAATGGCATGAGTGGCTAATCTAAACTCGCAACAGCTGTTCATTCTAAGGGTCCCTCCAAGGACAGCCATCTTAGCACCACTTGTTTGCAAAATCACACAACTTTACCCGCTAACATCACTAGCTGCTTTCATCATTAAGGGATTGACTCCTTTGATAGCCCCCATCCAGCATAAAATAGCTGAACCATCTTCTCGTCCAAAAAAATGGGAACTGCATTTCGTAGGTGAGATGTTGGGAGGAGGTACCACCCCTGGTACTTCCAAACCTGTGTCTCCACCCCTTGCATCTATACCTTTGTCACCAAAGATGAATGTTTCCACAACCGCACAATCCGTGCTACCCTGCCAAAGAGGGTCTAAACCCTAGACCCAAAGCCATCCCCCCTTAGGAGATTCATCTTTTGGACGAATCGAAGAGGGGGAAAGTGTCAAAACAGGGGTAGCCAAGACCTTCTGGATGCCCTAACCCAAGTCAAGCAAGCTCTAAAGAAGAAAAATTCTACACTAAGCTTGTACGACCTAATCATCACATCTGTACCCCACTACAAGGCTCTAATCTGTATGTTGATGGTGGTTCCAGTCAATGAAGACATGCCAGAAGAAGAGGAAGCAATCCACTCGATCATGCTTCCCTTTGTACCCATGGAGCCTACGCCATCCCAATTGACTTTCAGTGATGATGCTATTAGGGAAGATCTTAAAGGGGTTCAGGTGACTACGGTGCCTCTCTTCATCACAATTTGGGTAGGCCAACACTGGATCCGAAGGCTACAAGTTGATGATGGAGCTACCATGAACGTCATCCCCTTCCCTATTGTAGATAAGTTGGGTTTGGTCAACAAGATCAAACCCACAACAATGTCATTTTTGAGGTCCTTCAATGGGGCATGCATCTTCGTGAAGGGCACAATTCACATAGACTTCATAGCAGGGGACCAGTTCCCCACAGATGCAACAGTCATCATAGTCAAGGAAATGCCCAGGTTTAACTTGATCTTGGGGAGATCATGATTGGTGAAACTTAGGATTGTCTCCTCACCTATACACCAGGAAATCCACTTATCATATGTAGGCAGGGAGGTGGTGATCCATGGTGATGAAGTAACAACACAAGCAATTAGCAACATAGGCATGGAGCAGGGCTCAGAAGTCACAACCTCTGAGAATGAAGCCCTTGCTCACACATACATTAACCATCCAACTGGAGAACCAGCTCAGCAAGCCAACCTCCAAGTCAAAAACACATGGGTTGAATTTCCTTTCCAAGCAGGGGACAATGATGTGAATGAGGGCCCCAACGAAACACCCCAGCCTTACATTCCAATCAACCCATGGTGGGTCAAGAGGTAGCTATGCATAGCGTAGCAACCCTACTACTTCCTGCCCACTTGTTATCTTCTCTCTTAATTTAATCTGGAGTGTGGCATACAACATAGCACACTCTCCACGACATCATAACACTATTAGCATTAAAACCTTGACATGCTTTGCTTTCCCAAAAAAATGAAAAAATAATGCATTTCTAGTTATCATGGTCCACAAAGACCTTAAACTAGCAACTGTAGCATAATTGAATTTTCACTAGTCCAAAAAGAGCTTAAACTAGTATCTTTTCTAGTGTAGCATCACATCCTCGTTAACGGTCTGAAAAGATCCTAAAATTAGCATGTTTTGATTTGATACATGTTCATAGTTTGTAATGATACTAAACTAGCAATCTTACATTTTTGCATCGATAGTTTTACATTTCCTATTTTGGCATCTTTGCATCTCCATGACATAATGGTCTACCATGACTTTAAACTGGAAAAAATTTCAATCTCTACATCATGCATTTCGGCATTTCTTCGCAAATTTTCACTACACATAATTACTAGCAATAGATGCCTCTCAACTAGGCTTTTATCTCATCTTTTTACAGGTTAACTAGAAATGGAAATCCATCACGATCTCTCTAGACCTTTATCCCTAGCAGGTTCACACAACAAGCTCGTGAGACAATTGAACCCAGACCTAATCGACTAGGGGTCAACCACAACTTGCACCATAGTGTCTTTAGGGGCATCCCTAGAATGGCTTGAGCATCTAGTCCAAACCCTAGATTTGGAGGTCAGGGACGTAACTGAAGACCCTCTCATCAAGATGCCTATGACCACATCCAAGGGAAAAGTAAGAACATTAAAGCTTAGATCCCTCTTAGATGAACAAACTAATGAAAGAGTGGCCAAAATTATGCAAGACAACATTAAAGTCTTCACATGGTCCTACAGTGACATGCTAGACATAGGCCCATGGCTGATACAGTACAACATCGTCTGGGACCTGCACATGAAGGCAGTCAAGTAGAAGGGTCGCAAAGTCAAACCAGAAATCGCACTAGTTGTAAAGGATGAAATCACTAAGCTATATCAAGCTGGTTTCATCTGTGTAGTTGACTATTTGGAATGGGTGTCCAACATCATCATAGTTTCCAAGGAAACGGGAGGAATATGAATCTGCATAGACTTCTGGGATCTGAACAAAGCGAAGAAGACCTCTCACTTCCTAGCATCGATCAGCTCATCGACACTATGGCTAGTCATGCTTTGTTATCCTTCATGGATGGCTTTTCAGGCTACAACCAAATTTGCATCAACCCAGAGCATCAGCTAATGACCACCTTCATGACCCCATGGGGGAAATTCTGTTACACCATGATGTCCTTTGGGCTCAAGAAAGCTGGAGCAACCTACCAGCGAGCCATGACTTACATCTTCAGCAATTATATCCTAGAAATACTAAATGACTACATGGACAATATAGCGGTTAAGTCCAAAGAGGCAGCTGATCATCCACATGATCTAGGAGTAGTCCTCAAGTATTTTCAAATGCATGACTTACGCCTTAATCCTAAGAAGTGTGTCTTCGGTGTGAAAACTAGATGCATGTTAGGATTCGTGGTATCAGAGGCTAAAATAAGGCTGGACCCTAACAAAGTCAAGGCCATCATCAACCTGGAACCTCCTACAAATCTCAAAGAGCTATGTGGGTTGCAGGGTAGGGTACAATTTATCCGAAGGTTTATAGCAAAGTTGAATGACAAGTTACATCCCATGCAACATCTTCTAAAGAAGTTGGTTGACTTCGAATGGACAACCCAATGTCAACAAGCCTTCAATGACTTGAAGGAAGAGCTCTCACACCTCCCGATGGTGCACCCACCACAAAGGGACAAGCCTTTCTTCATATACCTTACCACCTCCGACACATCCATCACAACATTGCTATGTTAGAAATGGAATGAAGGGTCTAAGATACCGATGTACTACCTAAGTCATGTACTAATAGTGCATGAGGCGAAATACAATGAAGTGGAGAGGAATTGCCTTCCCTTAGTGTTCACACTAAAACAGTGGAGGCATTACCTATTTTGAAGTGGAGAGGAAAACTTGTTTGCTTATCATTTTGCATTCCCATGCACCAACAATATGGCAGAGTATGAGGGGCTACTCAGAGGCCTCTCTGCTACCCAAACGCTATCCATACAAAACTTGGCAATCCATGGTGACTCACAACTAGTTGTGAATCAAATCACTAGGGTCTATGTCTGCAAAGCTATGCACCTACAATTCTACTATGACCTAGAAAAAAACCTTCTTAAGAAATTTACAACCATCGATGTACAATACATTCCATGCAACGAAAAAACTGTGGTAGATGCCTTAGCAACCCTTGCATTAAACATTCCACCACACTCATTTGCAAGTTTTCCAACTTCGATTGACAAATGTATCAAGCCTATGACTCAGGCCAGACACATGACCTCTGTCAGTGCTGCAGATACCCAAGAGTGGTATGCCAACATTAAAGCCTACTTGCAACACAGAAAACCCCCAAATGGACTGACATCTACTTAGAGAGATGCGATCTGAAAGAGCACCTGGAAATATACGCTCATGGAAAATGACGTCCTATGTGGACGTTCTTACAACGGGATCTTTCTGGCATCCATGGGTGGGGAACAGGCATAGAAGGTAGTTAATGAAGTGCATGAGGGGCTATGTGGCGGTCACATAGCACCTAGGGATATGGCTGCAAAAATCAGACACCTAGGGTACTATTGGCCTTACATGGAGCACGACTGCCTGTCGAAGGTCAAGACATGCGACACATGCCAGAGATACAAAAATCTCATACACGTCTCACCTACAGACCTTCATCCAACATAAATCACATGGCCTTTCCAACGATGGGGACTAGACCTCATAGGACCCATCACGCCTAAGTCCTCCGTAGGGCATAGCTTTATTATCACTACAACTAAGTATTTTACTAAGTGGGTGGAAGCTATTCCCTTGAGGACGAGGACATCTTAGCAAATCTGCCATTTCATCCTCAATAACATCATAACAAGGTTTAGGCTTCCAATGACTATTGTGACTGAAAATGGGCCATAGATTAGTAGTACAGAAACCTGAAATTTCTGTAGCAATCTAGGCATTAAGAAATCATTTTTCTCCCCATATTATCCGCGGGTGAATGAACAGGGAGAGGTTACAAATAAGTCCATCATCAACTTGCTGAAGAGGATGCTGGGCAACATCAAGAGGTGGTGGCATGAGCAAATCCTCTATGTTCTCTAGGCCTACATAACAACCTGCAGAACGATGACAAGTAAGACTCCTTACAACCTTGTTTACAGATCTAAAGCTGTGTTGGCTCCTGAGCTATAGGTACCATCACTCTGGATTATCCTCGTAGATGTCGTGAGTGAAGCCCAAAATAATGAGTCATGAACCATCGACCTTGACTCAATGGAGGAGGAGCGTGTGCAGATGCTGAGCCACATAGAGCAATACCAGAGCAAGCAACAGAAAAAGCACCATGTAGACCTGCATCGACGTCCATTGTAGAAGGAACACCTCATTCTCAAGGCCTTCTATGAGCATGTGATCAAATTATCAGCCAATTGGGAAGGTCCTTACATGGTCACCAAAGCCTTTGGGAATGGAGCCTTCAAACTGATGAACATGGATGGCAACGAGTTCGCCAACACAATGAATCACTCATACCTCAATCCGTACTACATCTGAACTATGGCCACATCAAGCAACATCCGCTATGATGTTAAACTAGCGATGACAACATCAAGAAATGTCCACTACGACATTAAACTGGAAATTCCAGCATCAAGCACCATCCACTACAATGATAAATGGGAAACAACATCGAGCAGCATCTACTACAATGTTAAACTGGTGGCAACTATCCGCTACGATGATAAACTGGCAACAACATCGAGCAGTGTCTGCTATAGAGTTAAACTAGCGGCAACCATCCACTACGACATAAAACTAGCATTGCTAGTCCACTATGACTATAAACTGGCACGACGCATCCGCTATAATGGTAAACTGTGGTGTACGGTCTGCTGGACCTTAAACCATCATAGTAGTCTGCTGGGACTCCAAACCAGCACATGGTCTACCAAGACCTTAAACTGGGTTTGCATCATGTCCCTAGCATGCATCTATGCCAAATACACATCGAACGAGCATGCACGGTGCTAATGCAAGGGTGGGACGTTGCACCTCTAGAACGTAGTTCACAATGCAATGGGAATACACTTTGGAGCACATGCGACACCACCACCCTTGGCATTATGCTAACCCTTTGGAGATGTTGTATGATGTTACACTAGCCCTCTAGACTTACAGTCTCCATGACCCACCACCCTGACGGTATTTTCTTGGCTAGTTCTCATAGTTGGAGTTCTAGTAGTATTGTGGCGTAGCCACAATATTGTTACTCCAGCTCCTTGTCAACACCTAGGCTCATATGACGTTGAGCTATGTGGTAGCTGATCCTATAGCTGAACTAAGAGTGGATTCCTTTGGCAGGGATGCCAAGGCATCTACACCCACAGTAACTCCCAGGGCCTTCGAAGCCAGTTCCTCCATGCCGACACTGCCAAGGCCACTAATGGCCTTCCTACTTTGGACACCATGCATCAATGTGGGTGTCCAAGAGCTTCAACAATGTCTGAAGTAAGTAAGAACTACTTTCCTCACTTCTCATCATGGTTTTTTTGCTCTCCGTTGCACTTACATGGTGCAGCCAAAAGCAAGTCTCTCCACAACAGCAAACGCTACGACGTCACGAAGTGAGTGTCTCGACTAGCTTGACAACTTCAGAGTGCAAATTCCATGATGTGCGTGACATAGATTGCCACATGGGAAGCATCTATAGGTAGGTTAAAACCCTTCGTGGATGTAACGCAACTCATCCTACAAAGAAAACACCTATCCTACAAGAGGTTGAAGAACAACACCAGTCAAAGATGAAAATGTGAACGAGTCCCTCATGAGCACTCCGACAAGGGACTCTGCTAAACATCATCTTTTCTCTATGCCTTAACCTCTGAAAAACCAATGCAACACTCTTAATCACAACCGAGCGACGTCCTGATAATCACCGAGTGGCAATGTTAGCATCGTGTCTTCTGAGGTGTTTCGTTTTCTTTTTCAACATCCCTCAAGCCATCCTCCAGGCATCGACAAAGAGGGGCCAATGAAACAGCCCAAAATTCAAAGACATTATTTCTTTACCAAGCCTTTGCAATTCACATAGTGTTACAGTAGTTCTTCAAGAGATGGATGCTCTAATTTTCAAACTGTCTGCTTCAGCAAGTTTTCTAAGTTAAGGATTCTTGCTACGCTACGCTATGCCACATAGCGTAGCAAACTTTAGAAGGCATTTGTAGAAGCACAATGCAACGCTATGGCAGCATAGCATAGCATAGCGAAAGATGGATGTCCAGTCCCCTCGCCCAACATCGAGTCCATTGGCAATGTCTACTTCTATCAGAAAGTGGCAAACTTGGCTAAATCAAGTCATGTTTGCTACTATGCTATGATAAGCTACAATGCACAATGAGTCATAGCAATTCTACGGACACGATAGAATGCGATTCAAAGGGTGGGATTAGCAAGTTTACAAGTTTCATAGTGCAAAAGACAAATTTTGCAGGTTAACAATGTCTTTTTGCAACTAAGGCTAGTCGCTACGCTATGCTACACTATGTAGCATAGCATAGTGTAGCAAACATACATCAAACATATAGCACACTTCAAGGGGTTCCTACACACGCAACAAGACATGTAACAAGATGCTACGCTATGTTAGCATGCTACACTATGCAAGCATGCTATGCTACAAACCATGGAAAGACTTGCCAAAGTCATTACGTTTCATCAATGCACCTCACCAAATCGCATCGTTGCTCTGATAGCGCAATTATGGCATGGTAGGTTTGTAATGACGGCATGGTAGGCTCANGCCCCCCCCCCCCTCCCAAGTCTATTCTTTTGGCAAGCTGGTTAACTAATAGTCTAGTTGGCTCATAAGCAGAAGGCTGACACTGCAACCTTAAGCATTGTAATCCCTCTATTTAAACATTGTAAACAATTGGCATCATCAGAGGGCATCTTGTTCTATTCTCTTCTACCACCTTGGTGGAACATTGCATTGTTAATGAAACCCTCCTTTAAGCATATAGCAATCCCTCTCTACATGTCTTGGTTACTCTTGGGATCTCTGCACTTCCCAGCACTATGCAACTGACTATATCCATCTTGACATAGCAAGGTCATAGCTTCAAAGTGGTGCACTTCCTTAACCACATTTCTTTTCCGTTATCTCCTATTTACCATTTCATTTTACATTGTTTTCTGTTTCTTTTGCATTTAAGTATTTCTTTCCATTATCAGTCTCACTTTCAAATAACACATTACAAAAGGTTATATAGACACTGATTAAGTCCCTGTCTGATCGACCAAACCATTCAGGATGCCCCATTTCCATCCCCATCCAGCATGGCCCTCCCATGGAGATGGGGTCAAGACTATGGTTGGCTGACAACCCCTCAGCGTTTTCCATCTACCGATGTTTTCTTTCACTACACTGGCTACTACTAGTAATTCATCAAAAGTTTTTCCAAAATCTCCAAGCCATTGATATAACTGAAAAAAAAGGATGCATCATTTTTCTAAACCCCTGCATGTGAAGCAACATTTCAACAATTAAAGAAAAAGCTTGTTGAAACCCCTATTCTTCAAGTTCCATATTGGTCCAGACCATTTCATGTGATAATCAATGCATCCAATGATGCTTTGTGCGTAGTGCTTATGTAGATGGACCATCAAAAATGTCCATATTACATTCACTATGCAAGCTAGAGCATCATAGGTGCTCAACTAAACTACACCACCATAGAAAAGGATTTGATGGTAGTGGTGTTCACTTTAGAGAAATTCAGGTACTATGTGCCTGGAAACAAAGTGTTAGTGCACACAGATCATAGTGCCATCAAATTTTTAATGAAAAAAACAATGGTGAGCCCCTATGTTATATAGTGTCTTGTGATTTTTCAAGCATTCAATTTCACAATGGTAGATCGGAAAGGTGTGGAGAATGTGGTCATAGATCACTTATCACAACTAATATTGGATGACAAGGAGAAAGAAAGCCCTTTATCTAATCAATTCCCTAATGAATCTCTCCTTGCAAGTGCTATTAATGCACACATGCCCAATGAACCAAAATGGTATGACACCATCCTCACTTATCTGCTTAAGCAAGAACTGCTACAAGGGCTAGACACTAGTAAGAAATAACAGTTTCTTCACCAATTCAAGCATTTCATGGAGATTAATGAAAACATTTACAAAGTTTGTTCCAATGGCTTGGTATGTTGGTGTGTCCCTGATATGGATCAATTGTGCATTCTTTAGGATGCTCACAAAGGTCCTTCTAGGGGCCATTATGCTAGGATATGCATAGACATAAAATTCATCATGGCAAGGTATTATTGGCCAAAAATCTTCAGGGATGCACATCAATTCATCTATGCTTGTGATCATTGCTAAAGGGATGGTAGAATGACAGATCAAAACGAGAGACCGAAACAATGGATATAACCTCTCAAACCATTTGATATTTGGGGCATTTACTTTATGGGTCCCATCACATCTTTATCAAATGGAAAGGTAAATATAATAGTCATAGTTAACTATTGTACCATGTGGGCAGAAGTAATAGTTGTCACTAACTGTACATCCATTGCTACTGTTCAATTTGTACAATAAAATATTGTAAATAGGTTTGGTGTACCTCATGCATTAATTTCTAATAATGGAACTCATTTTATAGGTGCCACTTTCTAAAAGATGATGTAGCGCTTGGGGGTTCAACATAAACTCACAACACCATATCACCCCCAAGCCAATGGTCAAGCTGAGGTCACTAATCGAGAGTTTACAAAAATCTTAATGCATACCATTAGCAAATACTGAAGGGACTCCTTGGTTTGAAGTTATGCAAGGGCATAAAAATCCTATGCCTACTTTGTGGAGGACCCACTTGCATATCTTTTGGTTTGGTTAAGTTAAGTTATTTATCGTTAGACATTGTTACAATCAAATTATTTTTATTTACCCCATCCATGTCATCCAATTGTAAACAACTTCACAATTTTTTATAATGAACTCCTTTTTATTATTGTGAATACCCTCTTTTTAGTATTCCTTGCGTTAAGATTTTTTTTAATTGTATGGATTGCTTCTCTTACTTAACCCATTTGTCAATCTTTCCACTAACAACATCAAGCAACTAGTCTATCACAATCACAACCTGGCTAGATAAAATCACTAACAAAATAATGTACTTAGTCATTATCTGTTGCACTATAAATACTAATTCTTGGTTTTGTTATGATTGCAATGGGAAGCATAGACTAGAAGTAGGATTGTCCTCATCAAGGAGGATGCAACCATATCACCTGTGGGAGATTGTTCATAACCACCGGATCTCTTCTACCTCTCCCCCATTCTTCTATTGCTAAGAGGGGTTGGATGTCCTTTGGATCTATTGGTGTCCTTTCCTATTGTCATGAACACCCAATTTTGTACACAATTGTAATATTGTATGCTCGGGCACTTCTGTATTTGTCTATTTTCTCTATGTCACTTTGCATGTTAGTCAAATAACACCCCCTAATAAATTTTTTAAAAGACTTGTTCTTCTTCTTTTATACTTGAGGAAAATTTTTCATTCTATCATGTAGGTATGATAAATCGTGTTTTTAAATATTCTAATATTGAGGTTGCTACGATATTGGGTACATGATATTAGGTACACGATATTGTGGCCCAAGATGCGATATCATACATTTGATATCGTAGGGTTACTCCTGGGTCTATAAATATAGTGACTGGGAGCATAATTTGGAGTAATTTTTTTGTACTCAAGTAGAAAAAATCTTGTAGTTTGTCCATTTGAAAGTTAGAATATTTTCCAAGTGCCCGTAGCAGGAAGTCTAACTGTAAACGGATCTTTATTCAAGCATTGATGTACCTGAACACACTAGTGTGTTGGCAATAAACATGAACTCTCTGATTCATTCCTTGCAATGCTTGAGACTTTCTTTCTTATTCATTTAAATATTTTAATTTCATGAAATTTACATTAATGTCATTAATGTAGTAGTTAATTTTGATTAATTGAGAAAATTATTAAAATACACAAGCACGACTGCTTCGAACATATGTGTGACACTTGATAGCTCAGAAATGATTAGTGTTTGACAACCCAGTAATGTTCACATAAAGTTCAGGGTGTGTCCAGGAAGTGGGAATGGTTACTTGTGTTAGGCTAGATTAGACCATAGCTTACTTAGTAATTAATCACTTTCATCTTTGTTCTAGGTGAGTAATTTCATAAAAACACAAAATAAGAAAAATCTTACGCCTCAGTCACACTTAACCATATAATTGCATTCCACAAGTGGGACTAGGAAGACAATGAATGGACAACATGCATGCACTATTTAGCTCTAGCATACTTAGTAATTATAGCTTACAAAATTTTACCAGATCGCACATGAATGCTTGTGATTCGTATGGTTGGGTGTAGGGGTACCTTGCTACTCATCATTAAGAGAGGGTAAGGGTAGGAAAAATTTTGGTGATGTAGCACTATGGATAGGAGACAGTACCATAGGTGGTTGCTAATAGAATTGCCAAAACTCTAAATGCACCTATGACATCTATACCAAATATATCTACACTTAAAGATGTGTAAATGTCTACAAGGATAGTAAGCAGCAAGTTGAGCATAGCACAACATGAACAATTACTAGATCAATTCATTGGAACCAGGCAACCAATTATGAATATCTTTGACCTTCTAGACAACATAACTACAACCTGGTAAGAGTTGTTAGACGTAAGGGGTAAGAACATCATTTTGGAGGAGCAACTCAAAATAAAAGATCTAAATGACTGCTTAGCTATGGAGGTTGCCAAACTAAGAGCCTAGATTACCAACCTTGCATTTCTTAACCTAGCATTGACAAAGGATGAAGCTCTTGAATAGATTCATGCAAGACTAAAAGGGGTTGAGAATGTGATTGAGACAATAGTGTTCTATTGATCCTTAGCAGAGGCCACTTAGCATAAAACTTAGAAGGCCTTACATTAGAACCACTAGGAGAATGTATAGTTAACCACAGAGAATCATTGCCTACAAAATGTTGATACACAAAAATAGGATATGGAAAATTTCATCCATCAATAATAGGAGAAACTAGCCAAAGTGAACACTGAGTTGAGGAGATTGACAATAGAAAATAGAAACCTCTCCATGGAGGAGATCTATGCTCTTTGCCAAAAGACTACAATTAAATTAGCTACCTAGAAATTAGAGGCTCTCAAATTAAGGGAGCCAAAAATCATTATAGAGATTAGGTCAATCTATAAAAAGAAGTTAATGAAAAACACAACTAGTTGGCAAAGGTAAAAGTAAATGAGACCCTCCAAAAACTCCAACAAGGAACAGAAATTTGAAACCTATCATTAATGGTATAGATGCCTACAACAAGGTAGAGATCCACATGAAGGATTTGCAGATTGAGGAGATGCTAGAATACATGGAGCTTGCCAATCTCTGATATGAAAATCTAGCTATGCTAACTAGTAGATGATCATGGTCTGAATTGGAAAAATAAGTGGCTAGCTCATACTTTTTGTATAAGGAAAAGTTCAAGCACTGTAAGGACACCAAGCAGAAGCTTATAGTGGTAAATGCATAACTCGAGGTTCTCAAAGCAAAGTTCACTAATCAAAGATTAGCTATTGAGAACTAGGCCAACAGGATGAATGACTTCTAGGAATTGCAAAATTAACTTAGAACATTTAATATCAAATGCAAGCAATTTGCTTCTTGGTTTTTCAATCTGAAGGAGTTGTTCCCAGTAATGTCCTATCCATTGGATATCCCAATTCCAACCCATATTGGTGATGTTGCATGGACTGTGAATGATCCCCAGAGCAAGGATGGGAAGATGAATGCATTGTTAGATGTCTTTCTCCTTCCACCAGAAGTGGTAGCTACAGTAGGATAGCCATAGCCACCTTAACCACTGTGTGTGCCCAAAGTTGGAGAAGTTCCTTTAGAACCTCAAGAATCTACACCACCTGGGACCATCTAATCTTTTTAACTATCTTCACACTATTAGAAGATGTGTTGTCCAATTTTTTTTAATCATGTTATAGTGTTTAATTTTGTGTCATTAACATCACAATTTTGTAATCAATTTCAATCCTTACACCAGAGCACTTAGTTTTGTTTTGTTGTGTTAATTTTTTTGTGTTGTGTGTTAATTTATTATTGTGTTGTGTTGTGTGTTAGTGTTGTTTTGTAAAGAACTTGAGAATGAGTTTTAATTCAATCATGTGGGTATAATAAAGTTTCTTTGGTTGACCCCATCAATGGGATCCCATTGACATAGGGTTTTCCATGTTGATGTACTCATCAACATTGCACCCTAGTAGGTTTATAAATACAATACCCTAGCCATGTTCATGAGGAGTTAGAATTTCAATTGCTATCAAAATTCTTGCTATTTTTATCCATAAGAGATACAATAATTTTCTAAGTTCCCATAGCAGGAGTCAAGGAGTGTACGAATCTTTATTTGAGCATTGTTGTGCTTGAGCACTATAGTGTGTGTGGCAATAAAGATAAGCTTTTTGACAAACCTTGCAGTACTTGGTGTAGCTTAATGTTTTATTTATGCATTTATGATTTTAATTAATTAAATAATTAATTAATCTAGAATGATTAAGACTTTAATTAATTACTTAAGCTAAATAGATTAGCACACATAAGTACAACCACTTTGAGAATACGTATAACACTTGGTAATCCTAGTAGCACTTAACACTTTGTCACCAAGTAGTGTTGTACGTGTTCAAGATGTGTACAAAAAGTGGGATGGGATGGTTATGTTAGAATATTTAGTTATTAATTAGTAATTAGATTAGTTGAATTAGTTAACTAATTTATTCTCAATCCATTACCAACCTTAGAGAAATAAAAATCATGTGTTTGAATTACACTTAACCATACAAGTAAGCCTTGCAAGTGTAGTTGGGAAGACAATGATTGTTCCATGATTAGATTCACCTTCTAGATTGAGTCTTGTGTACATGAACACTAGGAATATATAGAATTCAACCAGATCATGCATGAATTTCTTAGTGATTCATATCGTTGGGTGTAGGAAGACCTCATCGCTCATCAAATATCATTTACCTACCATGCAAACATAGGTTCCTTCACTTGTATCATATGTAGTATAATATTTTCATTTATTAATTACAATGATATACTTATATAAACTTTGTAATTCATGTTCCTATCATCTTTGGTGTTTACAATTGATTCATTACATGAATCATTCATAAACCTCTTTTACTCTTGACCAAGAGGATTCCCAATCATTGGTGCAATTACTAGGAATGATCTTTGTGAATTGCTTGTTTTACTTGTAGATTTAGAAATTTTTATTTTGTTAGTTTTTGATTCTATAGGAAGTAAAGGATCAAAGTAATCATGGTTCAAATTACCTTTAAAAGATGTTGAATTAAATAGAACCTTATATTTGATGTAATTTCATTAAGATAAGCTAGGATGATGGTATGATGCACATGGATGATTTTTCAATTTGCATAGGAAACTTGCACACACTACTTTTAAGGAAGCTCTATTCAATCAAGGCTTTATTAATTATTTGAAAAATTATAAACTCATGTTACCCTAATGATTAGACTATGTTTTTGATGAAAATAAAGAGCTTCATGATATGATTACAAAGCAAGAGTATAAGTACATACATGTTGAGAAGTAGGCAAGATATTCTTATTGAAACTCTCATTACTACAACATGAATGATTATAGAAAAAAGAGGTTCATGAATATTTGTTCATGAGGCTTGAGCTACACTTGTGGAAACTCTAAACTAATTTATCATTCAAGATTTGTCTTACCTTCATTTGAATGGACTTACCATGATGAAATTCATGAAGTTGTTTGCATCCCAACTAAAAGCATTGAGAAGAGTATAATTTAAAAGGTTGATATGATTAATATTACAAAATTTAAAAAGTTATTAAATAATAATATACTGATTTATTTTCAATCATTTATTATTAATTATAAGCTATGAGGGTTGAACAATGAATGAAAAGAACTTTATCTCTTTCCCCACATAGTTATTGATCATGCTAAAACATGGTATCAAGATTTTCCATCCAATTCCATCTCTTCTTGGGTATACATGTTAAAAAATTTCAAGTTCAAGTTTTAATCTTATGCTTGAGTTGCAAATATTAGGAATCAAATAGAAAAATAGAAGTTAGGTATAATGAATCATTGGATGTGGTCATAGAAAGCTATAATTGCATGCTCAATCAATGTACCAATTATGGAGTGAGAAAATATGATTAATTAAAACACCTAGTAAAAGTATTACAATCATAAATTCATGAAAGGATGGAAATTTATGTTACGGGTAATCTCTACTATAGGTTAGTAGTCCAAATTATAACTATGTTGGATGTTGTGGCTAGATTAAAAATTGAATGACATAAATATGCCAATGTAGAGGAAGTTAACATACATTCCTCATGTTAGAAGGATATAAAGTATATTAAATGAATATTTAACCTTTTGATGTTATTAAAGTCTTTGTGCAAGAAATCATGAAAACTAAGAAGACTTTGAAAAACCTTGCCAATGATGATCACAAAGTTTGGGAAGTATTATACCAAAAGATAACTTTAGATCTCAAGGATTTAGAAAAAAAATTTATTCAAGTAGCTATGAAGGTAGTTACACCATAAGAAAATAATAATGAATGCATGAAAAAGTGTAAGAGATCTTAACCTCATTAAATATCTTATCCTCATAATACACGTCTTCATTCACAACAACAACAAAAATAATAAAGGGAATCTAATCCTTGAAACTTAGCATCATAGAGTGTGTCCTTTATAATGCCTCAAGCTTCATCATGTCATTCTTCTTCCTACAAAGGAACTCCGTGAACTATAGATTAAATACTTTAGGCAATGACCTAACAATATTATCCATATCCACCTTAATTATTGAAGCAATTGAAAGTTTAGCAATTTCCATCATAATTCTTTGTATCATCACATAGGGAAATTTCAAATCAACCATAGTAGGGACAAGTCTAGTTCATTAATGCAATCTACTAATCTTATTTTCCATCATTGTACACTATTGGGTAGTATCATTATACTTTTGTTTCACATATGGAAAGAAATTTGTCACCTTATAAACAAAAGTTATTTTGTAGGAGAAAGAAGAGTACCAATGTTAGTGAGGATTCATGCTCATACCCTACTTCATCAACATATTTTAAACAAAAATACTAAAAATGCTATATTTCTAGAGATAAAGTAAATGAAGTTTCTACTCCATCTTCAAAAAAATAAAAGGATAAAATTTCCATAAATGAGAGGAAAGAAACTTCATCTTCAAAATTCAATCATTAAGTCCAACAGCCGAGATGATACAAAGAATCTTAGTCACATCCTTAGTTATTTGATAATGTTGATAAAAAGGATGTTATCATATGCTAGTTTTGAAGTCAATCATGGGAAAAGAGACCTTCACGTAATGGCTTTGATGATAGAGTGTAATTTGTTTATTTGTTCATGTTCTTTGATACTTACTAATGTGTGTATTTTTTTGCATGAATTTTTAAAACTCTAATGATTATACCATTGTTTAATATGTTTATTCTTTTCATTTGGTGTGATTTTGGGTGTTTTTTAAGCATATGGATCTTTTAATTTTGGTTTGCTATGTTTTAATGTAATTCTTTGTGTAGTTAGTTTTGATATTAGTGATTAATGAATTTTGATTTTTTTATTATTTTAAGTATAATTTTATGTATTTATGGGAAATAAATTAATGTTTTTTATGAATGCTTAAACTAAGAGCCAAATGGTGGATGGATGAGCTTATAGATATGATGATGATGTGAGAGTGCCAAATAGGTTTATGTAAAGTTTTGGTTAATGGAATCAACACACAACACAAATTCATCCACCTCATTTTCTTCTATCATCATTGGTGAAATAGACATATATTAAGTGAGGACCTAGATCCTAAATCACAAGTGGAGAAGTTGTTGCCACTAGATTCATGGAAGGGTCTAATGGACCTAGAATTTAATTTATGACCTCTAGAAATATGGATGAGTGCTTGGTGTATTTTTAAAAAAGGTATGCTATCAAAGGTTTCCATGACCATTAGCATGGTTCTTAATTAATGGAGTTTGATCATTATGTTTGTATTTTTCTTGTTTAACTACACTAGTTAAGGAAGGTTCATGATTTCATGAACCAATGATAGTTATATTTAACTTATAAATATGTTGCTTGATTTATCAAGTGCATGTCAGGGATTCCATGTGCTAACCTAACATTCCAAGCATCTCCAAAGGGCTAGTTTTTCAAAAGTAATGACCCCATCATATTTTTTAAAGAAAACAATTTTTGTTTTGGGATTCTGAAGTTTTTCAAGTCTTGACTTTACTATAGCATTATGCATGGTGATTAGATTGTTTAAAATATTTAATCATATGCCATGTGTAACTTATTTTTGGATCTTTGGACAATATCTCTCATTTTAATTGTTGATTTTATTTTATTTTATTTTAAGTTTTTTTATCTATTGTATTTTCCTTTATTTAATTTAATTTTAATTTAGTTTAATTTTTATTATTTTATTTTATATATTTATATATGCTCTTTACTTATTTTATTTTATTTTTATTTTGAATGAATTTAATGTTTCTTCAACAAATTGAATTTTTTTAGTGGATATGATATTTCTCTAACAAATATATTTAGAATTACTTACATTGCTGCTAGATTCAATAGGTGATCCTTCAAGCACAACCATCACTTCTTTGCCATTCTACAAATTTCTTAATAATTTATACAAATGTGTTACTCAAGAAATTTATGAAAGGTATGTTTTAATGCAAATTTTGGATTATTTAGCTTATTTTCTAAGATTTTTAAGTCATTTAAATCTAGTTTGGAAAGATTGAGGTTTGGATGTTATCCATGCATGTTATTTGTCAAACATAGTTTTAGTAGAATTTGTTAATTTGACGATGGTCTCTAAGGCTCTTGATATTAATGCTTTCAACCATCATCATGATTTATTAATTATTCAAAAATGAACTTCTTCTTTTAATTTAGCATCTTTTGAAATTTGAATGGTTTATTCAATTTGTTAAATTGCTAAATATTATATTGATTTTTGAAAGAGTTAAAAGGGATATTGTCTTTTGAATTAGGTCAATCAAGAATTTTGTAACTCCATCTATAGCTAGTGGTTTTCATCGAATTTGGAATATAATCAAGGTGATCTTAATTCGTTTAAGCAAGAAATTCTTCTATGTGCTAGTGGAATTGATAATGTGAAGAAAATTATTTATTATAAGTTTCTATAGTCATGCACTATTGTCATTAGGATGGTCATATGTTTGATTTGTGTCCTTTTATGCTATAATAAAAGGCAATGACTCTATGTCCATGCTAAGAACCTCCTATTTTCGGAAATGGGAAAATAAATGACATGGTCTTACTATTTGTATAATTAATCTCCAATGATTTTTTGACACAGAAAAAAGTTATTTTATACAAAACAACATTCTACTTATTATTAATCATTATATTAACTAAACAATAAAAATATTTACATTATGTAAAATAGAATATTCAAGGAATGATAAAGTTTATAAAGTATGAAAGATATGAAAAAATTAAAAAAATATTATAAACTAAAAATACATAATAGAACTAGAAAAAGATTCAAAAATTAGAATATTGTCAAGAATGAAGAAAAATATTAAGAAATTCAAAAATAAAAAAAAATGACTTACATGCACAATGCCTAACAAAAGAATGTATCTTTCCCACACTATGGTCTGAGGAGGATATATAAAAGATTGAATGCTTAGTATGTATTATTATGGAGTCCATGGATCATTGGAAGTCCTTGAATGGTTTGAGTTCTTGAATATCAATAAAAATAAGATTATAATAATTATAATAGTAATAGAATTGCATAGCGCTAGACTAATATATTGTATGAAGAATATAGCATCCTCCCCAAAATGTTTGAAATTTAGGACATTGTATGATATGTTTTAGACTATAATAAATGCCTTTTCCATTTATCATAATAGTAACATGCTTAATTCTAACACCATGTCTCTATTTAGTATTTTTCTTATGGATCTCGTTGAACATTAGTAATACTAAATAATTTTCATCTAGTAAGTTGATATACATTAGTTGTTCCATTCGGGTGAAATTAAAGTCTATATCTAGAAAGAAGATTGTAGTTAGGGTATGTATCTCAACTTTGATAGGCAACATAGGTGGTTTTTCATGCATAAGTTTGTATAGGGAATACAATATAGAAATATTCCAAGTTAATTTATAAGCCCAAAGAGCATCATTAAGTTTAATACTCCAATCCTTTATATATCAACTAATAGTTCTAGTTAGGCTTAGTGTTATCTCTTAGGTAGTCACTTATAATTGTTCATTATCTTGGAAATAGTAAGATGTTTCTAACTTATGGTTAACCCTAAGACATCACATAAATTTCTTGAATATATATCCTATAAAATATGTTTCATTATCTAAGATTAGCATTCTTGGTATACCAAATGTATTCACTAAATGTTATTGAAAGAATTTGACTATTGTTGTTGATGTGCACTCTTTGACTACAGTAACTTTCACTCATTTTATATAATAATCAATGGTAAAAATTATCTATAAATTTTCATTTAACCTTGGTATGATGGATTGGATAAAATCAATTCCTCATATGCCAAATGGTTTTAATGGATGTATCTACTATTATGATCCTTCATATCTAACTTCCATTCCTTTATCTCTTTGGCATCTTTCACAAGCTTATGTAAATTAGTGTGCATCTATAAATATAGTGGGTCAAAAATATCTATCCATGAGAAGTTTTATAGTTTTTCATCTTCCTATGAAATGCTCTCCACATGGTTCTCCATGTGCATCTTGTGGAACTCTCTATTGACTTTCTTCTAGAATATACAATCTAATTAAATCATAAACCCAAATTTTATAAAAATTATATTTGATTTTGATGAAGTATTTTTCTTAATGAAAAAACTATTTTCTCTTTTTCTTGTCCCATTTAGTAGAAATTTCTTAAGTGGTGATATTATTCAAGTAATATATCATCCAAAATTTCCTTGTTATTGAATCCTTCACTATTGCTACTTTTGTGAATAATAGCTTATCTAGAAATAGATTTGATAAGAATTTTGTATCTTCTTCTATCTCCTAGCTTAATCTTAAAAAATTATTGGTTACTACATTTTTAGTTCCTTTTCAGTAGATCATGATAATGTCAAGTTCTTGTAAAATCATGAGCTATTTCATAACTCTTGGATTTACCATACGATTATTCATCAAAAATATAATTACATTGTGTTCAATGTGGATATAGAGAAGATAACCAAGCACATAATGTCAAAAATCTTGTAGCACATACACCACAATAATTCATTCTTTTTCTATAGTGGTGTAACTAAGCTATGCTTCTATTTTGTTGTGTCTTATACAATGAATGCAATACAATCTCTTCTAATCATCTAATTGTATTAGCACTATTCCCAATGCATAGTTTAAAGCATCTATCATAATCTAAAAAGGTCTAAACTAATCTGAAGCTCATAGGATCTAGGTCTATACTATTTTATGTTTTAGGCTCTTAAATTCCTTCTCACACTTTTATTACCAAATGAATGGTTCATCTTTCTTATTAAGTTTACCAACAAATTTTCGATTTTCAATAAATTTTCTATATATTATTAATAATACCTAGTATAACCTAGAAAATATCTAACATCCTTAATGGTTTGTGGTCTTTGGATGAATTTGATTTTATTTGGATTCACTTCAATTTTCTTTTGTGAAAGATTATGACTTAGAATAATATCCTCTTGGACCATCAAGTGGCTCTTCTGTCAATTAAGCTTTAAATTTGTTTCAAAATATTTTTTAGTACTTGTTCTAGGTAGTTCAAAGCTTGTTTAAAATTGAAGCCATATGTGGAAAAACCATCCATGAATACTTCTACCCTATTACCAATCTATTATTCTAATATAATGAGGATGATTCTTTGAAAGGTAGTAGGAACATTATAAAGATCAAACTACATCTATTGATAGGAAAATGTTCCTCATGAACTAGTGAGCATGGTCTTCTCTTGATCTTTGGATTCCATGTGAATTTGATTATATCTGCTATACCTAGCTAGAAAGCTATAGAATTGATGCCCTACAATGGTATCCAAAACATAATCAACAAATAGCAAAAGAAAGTGGTCCTTGAAGTTTTCCACATTTGGTAACAAAAAATCAATGCATTTCCTCCAATTTCCTTCTTTATTTGAAGCAATGACTAATTGACTAATCCATTCATGATTTATAATTAGAGATATGAATCTTTCTTTGAGTAAATTCTCAAGTTCTTAATTTACTACTTCTTTAAGGTTTGGATATGTCATCATTAATGCTGGTAGCATGGTTTAACAATAGCATCTATACAGATTCAATGGTAGCAAATATGTGAATCTATGCTAGTGATTTCATCTTATGACCATGAAAAAGATATCAACTATCTATTTACTATCTTTAGTAGTTTCTATTTTTTCTCTTCACTAAGATTGACATTAGTAACTTTTCATTATTTAGAAACACATACTGTAGTGTATTGACTAATGTTTTGAGTTCTATACATACTAGTTATAATTTGTTCCAAATATCAAACTTTCCCCATTTCCTAGTTTCTTCTCATTAATATTCTACCTAGGAAAGTTATTTTATTAATCACTTTATCTTATGTTTTTTCTTCTATGTAGGTACTCGTGATTTATTCTACTAGTTCCATGTATATTTTATATTTTCATTTTTTCTCAGTTTTCAGCCACTAGGTTCCTTTCTATTTTATGGTTGTAGAATCTAGGTAATTTTGTACATACATATCTTCTATACATGTTCTACATGTCTAGATGTTTTTTCACTTTATTATCGATACTTTTTGCACATAGTTGCACCTCATATTATTGTACATGATGCATAAAAATCTTTGTCTTTGTATGAATCCCTTATTATCTTCATTAGAAGCTTTTAATAATATGTCTCTAATCCTAGCTTAGCATCAATTATGCTAATCCATGCTTTCCTCATGATTATGGGGAACTTGGCCTTATGCTATCCAACATGGATTACTAGTAAGTCTACAGGGTATGATCACCCATTGATGATGGTCACAACATCCTCTATTTATCTAAGTGATATAACAATAGATTAGTCCACAAGCTCTAATCTAATATTTCAATTTTTTAACAATGGTAGATTTTAAACTTTATACATATCTTGAGAGATAAGATTCACTCCTAAGCCTAAATCTAAAAGAGCTTTACATAGTACATTTCCTTCTTTTGTTAGGTACAATAAGAAACTTCTAGGATCTACTCACTGCTTGGGAAGTACATCTACTTTGATTTAATGAATTATTATCTAAGAGATAATGAAAATGATAAAATTTATATTTGATCTTTGTTGAATCCTCATTTATATTGGAGGACTTAGTGTAGTGGAGATTGGATCTAGAGTTACAATCATGTTCCTCTTAAGTAGGTTGGAAGAAATCTCAAGCCTACTAGATCTTTTTGGAATTTTGAAGAAGAGAGGATGATTCTTTGTTCTAGGTTTATAGTTTCTAACAATATCCTCTACTTATATATTGATGATCCTTATAGCATTCTTCTATTGTGGCTAAGTTCATAGTTATTCCTACATAGATGGTTATGAGACTAGAGGAAGTGGATTACAATTTTGATACAATTGTTGTATAGGTTAATAAGGAATATAAGATCATGATTGGATCTTGGATTTGTGGTTCTATGATATTTTTCTAGATAGTAATGATAAAAATTTTGAGCAAAAGCATTTTCTCTCATAGACACATGTTGCTACATCTCCTCTCTCTCTCATGATTACTCAGTGGAGTGGCCACTCTACTTAAACGACATTTGCCCAATGATTCCAACATAGTTCTCACTCACTCTTGTTTTTTTCTCATCTTGTTCACCACTTCATATTCAGCTATTATGTTCAACCTTTTTCATGAGACATAAAAGTTATACAAATCTAGTTGTCTATAGGAATATTGTTGCCTTAGTGATAATATCCTTGATGACTGTAGATTTTTCAATTATTAATAGTATTGATTTTAAGGTTGAGGATAAGCTCCACTATGATAATATGATAGTTTTAGATAGGATTTTCTATAATTACATTGTAGATAAGATAGTATCCTATACATCTACTTCTTAACAAGCTTTGGATTCAGTGCATATGACTTTGATTCTTATAAGTGGATCATGATGAGACAACATCCCCTAGGATGGTTGTTTTACTATAAGTCATATTCATTTTTTTCTTCTAGGCTAGAATCAATATATAAGTAACTCTTCTTCCTCATTAGCCATAATAGAAGAATTCTATAAGGATAGTTTCTATTCTTCTTTGTTCATTTTCTTCCACAACAATAGCTTTCCTTTTATACTTATACTTGATGTATTTATCATTCTTCTTTATCTTTCTATCTTTTCCTTTAGTTAATGCATGCTCTTCTCTTTCTTCTAGTATCTCTGATGTAGTTGCAAATTTCTCATCTGATGAATCCCACATTTTTTTAACCTTACCTACAATATCATTAATAAAATTTTATATCAGTAATATCTTTCTTTAAATCACATCTTCCATAGATTTCTCCTATTGTGTCTCATAGATTCTAACATCTCTTTTATGAAGAGAAGGATCCCTATTATATTCTTCTATAGACTCTATTTTTGTTAACTCTTCTTCCTCATTAGCAACTTGGTCTAGTAACCATTATATCTGATGGGCTTGCATTTTTTATAGTTTTCCTTGGCCATAGACTCCAAGTCTCTCTTTTGTTTTATTTCTCAATCCATTGATTATATGTCAAAGTTGTTTCTTTTTACAAAATCCATGCCCTCAACACTTTTCCAAAAGTGATTAATAGCTATCCATTGCTATGTCAAGGGATTCATAAGTCTCTTATTTTTTTTCATTATATTTATTTTCTCCTATTCAATACTCTTGAATAAGTTTGATACTTATCATTAAAAAAATTCTAGCATTATGCTTCATCTATAGGTAGATTTTGACTCTAATGATACATACTAACTGTCTACTTTCTTGATAAGTATTCTTCAATATAACTTAAGATTCTATCACTCATTCTCAATATTTTAAAAATTACAAGCTTCATGGAAGGCTTGAAGATGATGTCATAGATCAACATTTATCCTCCTTA
>MNCI01005415.1:407630-441700 GCA_015680685.1 Gnetum montanum | reverse complement strand
ACTCATTCTCAATATTTTAAAAATTACAAGCTTCATGGAAGGCTTGAAGATGATGTCATAGATCAACATTTATCCTCCAAATTTAAAAATGTTGCTCATGTTCAGTCACTTGATGCTACTATTTCTTTGATGCCTTATTAGAATATTGATGAATCATGTTTTACATGAGCCCCAATATAAGGTATCTGATATCGAGGTGGCCATGATATCAAGTACACAATATCATGGCCTAAGATGCAATATCACAAGATATTATTGGACCTATAAATACAGCCCTTGGGCACATGATTAAGGTAGATGTTTTTCAGTCAAGTAGAGAAATTCTTGTAGTTTGTTCATTTAAGAGTTAGAATATTTTACAAGTGCCCATACAGGAGGTCTAAGTGTAATTGGATATTTATTTAAGCATTGATGTACCTAAACACATCATTTTTTTGGCAATAATAACAAGCTCTTTGATTCATCCTTGCAGCACTTGAGACTTTCTTTCTTTATGCATTTATACATTTTGATTTCATGCAATTTACATTTAATGTTATTTATTCAGAAATTAATTTTGATTAATTAATTAATTAATTAAAATATACAAGCATGGCCCCTTTGAACATACATGTAATACTTGGTAGCTCACAAATGGTTATCATTTAACAACCCAGCAGTATTTACACGAAGTTCAGGATGTGTCTGGGAAGTGGGGACGATTACTTTTGTTAGGATAGATTTGACAATAGTTCACTTAGCATTTAATTACTCTCACTTTCATTATTATTTTAGGTGATCAAATTTATAAAACATAAAATGATAAAATCTTATGCCTGAATTACCCTTAACCATACACTTGCATTTGACAAGTGAGGCTGGGAAGAAAATGAATGGACAACATGAATTCACTATTTAGCTCTAGTGTACTTGGTAATTAAAGTCTATGGACTTCAATTGGCTCGCACTTGTGATTCATATGGTTGGACATAGGGGTACCTTGCCACTCATCGTTGGCATCATTGCCAGGGACTTTAGTTCTACATGCGCTATCTAAACTTAGTGAAACTTAGTAACCTCATTGTTCAAATCCTAAGGTCAAATCTTACAAAAGAAAAATTATTATTATAAATAAATTAAATCTTAACCACAAATTTCATATAGATTTGTAATATAAAATATCTTCTTCTCATAGGAGCCTATCTCTACCCAGGACAAACCAAGTGCCTCAACAATAACATGTGGTATATGCTCATCCCAATGAGTCTGTGCCAAACTTCACCTTCATCTTACATCAAGATGAAATGTTGTGGTGGCATGAGATGGAAGGCAACATTGTTTTGCCACTAGATTGATCTGTTCCAGCTATGCTCCAACTAATTCTTATATGACATGGACTTCAACATCTTCATGAGGAGTATGAGATGCAAGATCCTGATTCAAGGGATTACCATCCCACTAAGGCACAAAGGTTAAGGGATCATCAATTGGAGCAACAACATGAGCTTTCAAAGGGTAAGGGATCAACCACTTTTCCACCTCCACGTGGCCCATTAGATGGAATTGAACACTTCTCTAGGGACTTTTCCTTTGGTGACACTCCTCTCTATGACTTTGGTCAAGGGGCCCTCAACCAGAACATGGAATCCACAATTCATAATCTTGGTTCTGATTGAAATGGATCCAATGAAAAAAATGGATCTAGAGGAGCAAGTCATGACAAGGGGACAAGTGGAAGTCACAATTTCTATCATGGTTCCCTCTTCCCCTTCATCATCTTCTTCTTATTCTTCATCTAGCTCAAATCATGGCTGCAGAGGGCATGACCATGATGGAGATGATCGATGGGACCAAAAAAATAGAAGGTACCATCGAGACAATTGCAATCAGAGGCATGGGAAATCTAGAGAGACACACCACCATGAAAGAAGGATTAGTAGAGAACATCATAAGCACCATCACTATGGCCTTCATGAACCTCTACTTGCCACTTAGAGCATGTTAAACATTGTAGAGGCTATGAGGATTCTAACAAGGCATGTAAAAGATAGTAGAACAAAGAGGTTAGACATGAACAACATCCCTTGGTTTGAAGGAGGCTACCATGCTGATCTGCAAAACCATCTCCAAGCCTTCCATGGTGCATGTATCTTGTAGAATATTGAGAATGATTGGTAGAAGTTGAAATTATTTTCAAGAACACTCATTAAAGAAGCGGAGAACTAGTACTAGCCCTTAAAACTAGAATCAATTAGGTAGTGGAGTATGATGTTAGAATTTTTTAATGACAAATATCAAATGTACTCCCAAGTGTCCAACTTAAGGAAGTAGATCCAAGGGTGGAAACAAGAAAACCATGAGCCCTTGGATGCTACTATTTGCTAATACTACTCTTCGTTGCATAAGTGTCCCAACCATGGATATTCTCATCTTGATCAACTTTTTCATATTATATATGGGTTGCGATCTAAAACAAGGAAAACCCTTGGCATCTATGCTTAAGGGAGGCTAACAGAGTTAAGTTCTTGTTAGATCCAAAAGTTAATTGAGCAGGTAGCTAGGGAGGAGGGAGAATTGAGAAAGCAAGAAAGTTTAGAGGAATACAATAGGGACCCTTCCATTTGCAAAAGGGAGGTTTGATTTTACAATAGTGAGGATGAGTCAACAAGAGATGAGATGGCTAATCAAAAAACCTTACCACTCCAAAAATTTTAGTCCAAAATTATAGGTAACGTTGACTAATTATGGGTCTCCATGAACAGTAAGTTTAAAGCTATTTTAAAAATTACCAGAGTCCAAGGAACAAAGTGATAATCATGAGCATCAGAGACATTAGAAAGTTGAATGTGCCATATCCAAGGGTAAGGGTAAGATGACTGAAATAGAGATAGGTGTAGATAGCGAATGAGATGATGATGGCAGGTGTGACATCTGCCAGTATGAACATCCCAATGGATGTTGTCCAATTATGTCACACTTCTAGGAATCTAGGATGTATGCCTTATGTAGCGTTTAAAAATGTCAATGGATAGAACACCGAGAGGTTGTCGGGCATACAGCCTAACCTTGAGTCTGTGACAGGGCTGTGTTGGAGAAAATGGAAATAGGGTGCCCTAAATAGTCTGGTCAATTAGACAGGGACTTATGTGGTGTACATAGCCATTTGCAAATAGAGTTTTGAAAGTGTCACACACAGGAGTCGAAACAAGTAGAAGCATGACATACATAACAATGGGAGTGTATCAACATGAGTGTATGAATGTATATTGAAAATAGAATTAAGAAATTATGCTAAAAATTTGAAATACATGTTGTAGAAAAATGAAATGAGAGTTTAAGGAAATTCACAATCCCAAGATTGGGGAACGTGACTTTTGATTAAATTATATGTGGAATCGGTACATAGTGTTAGATAGGCATAATAGGGTAGTGATGCAATATGGTCACAGTCCTTGGAACTTTGAGGATGTGGTGCTAACAAATGCAAAAGGGGGTAGAACTCACTGGGTTGGCCATTATCACCCTATGTCGGTGTAGGGATGGTGCTCAACCAGGTATCACATTCGAGTGTAAGGGTGAGGTAGATGTTAGGAGTGCTCTAATGCTAAGATTTTCCACACATAAACCTTTTGCCCACTAGTCTTTTCCAAAAGCCAACTACCAAAAGCCAACCATTAAAATGTTTATTACTGGGATATTTATAGGGCTAGTATTGATGCAAGATGTAGACTAGATGCCACGTGTCCTAGGTCCCATGTAGCACAAATCTGAACGAGTCACATTGGCATGCTACACTCAAAGTGTCAAGCTCAATGGTGCTATGCCCTCCAAGACAAGAGCAGGAACTAAAAATCCATCAAACTATGACCATACTTCCCAAACCACATGTGTCAAAGTCTAAAAGACTACCATGTACCTACAAACAATGCCAAAAAAATGTAATTTGGAGCCTATTCTTTAGGACTCCATCTTCCCCCTCTTTCGAGTAGGGTCAAGTGTAGGAACAATTTTGGGGACTAATAAGACTAGAAGGATGTTAAAGCTAAGACGAAGGTTGATGCCAAGTTTTGGGAGCTTCTAGAGGAATTTGATGGCATTTTGCAAGCATTACAATGTCTATGCTGCATAGCATAATGGAGTGTAGCATAAACACATAGAAAATTTTTATAGTTTTGGCTTGCTACACTGTCTACACTACGTAGCGTAGCAGAGTGTAGCACACCTATTTTGATGAATTTTGTGAAAACTGAAAATGCCACTCTGGGATGTATCAAGATAGGAAACTTTAGCAACCAAAAAATGCATCTTTCATGCTAGAATAGCTTGATGCCTTCCTATTTCACACTTGGAAAAATATCGACCTTGAAAACCTATCATGTTGGCTATGTTGTGTAGCATAGCAAAGGGTAGCAACAATTTTTAGATGAATTTTGCCAAAATTCACCAAGTTTCTTCATGGAATCCTAACCATGCTTTGAGGGTGAATTAGGTTAGGTGGTCTTGGTAGTCAAAAAATTTCCAAATTCGACAGACTCCAAATTCCACTCTTAGTAAAATTTGAGCTCCTGAACTTGTGCTATGTTGTCTATGCTATGAAACATAGTAGCCCCCAAAAGATAGAAAATTTTGCAAAGTAGTTTTTCCATGCTAAGAGCCTTTGACAACTCCTTGCCTAGCACTTCAATGGACTAGTAACTACGACATGTGTCAAGCTAGGCAAGCTAAAGGACATAGCAAGCTTGATGGCCTAGGAGATAGAAAATTTGCGAAGCTAGTTGGTCCATCCTTAGTGCTCTTTTGACTACTTCTAGCTTGAAATTTGTGCAAACTAGCCTTGGAAACATGTGCTACACTAGCTGTGCTAGGGAGTGTAGTAGGCAGACTTAGAAACATTTTGCAAACATTAGGATTTCTAGTGTGCTACATTATCTATGATGTGTAGTGTTACACCAGACTTAGAAAAAATTTTCCCAGGTTTTAACAGTTAGACAATTTTGCTATTGAGTCACAAGAGCCTAAAATTAGTGGTGTTTCACTGGCCCCTCTTTGTCAATGTCTAGAGGATTAACTAGAGAGATGCGTAGATGTTCTACCTTTTGAATTTTGACCTTTCATTGAAGTGCTTATGAGATGGTCAGTCCAAGGCTAGACCAATTGTAAGATAGAACTATGATATTTGACTTGGGAATTTAGCTAGTCCCATTTTATTTTCTTTTTTCTCCTCTCTTCCTCTCTTCATCTCTCTTTTTTTTTGTTTATTTTTTTATGCTTTCTTTGTCCTTGCTTCTTCTCTCTTCTTTTTTTTCCTTTTTTTTTTGCATTACCAGGTGAATAGTATGCCTATATTTGCTTAAAGGAAACTTTATCATAGCTCTAGGATAGGTGTTTCCTCCCTAGGATGAACTATGTTACATCCGTATGGGGCATAGACCAGCCTACCAAGGCTCTCGATGGGATGAGTTGCTTTATGTCCATCATGGGTTCAGTGGTTAAGTGCAGGAAAGGGTTTCATATGCATTGGAGAAGCTTGCAAGGGATGGAAAGCTACAAGATCAAGAGGTAAAGGCTAGGTTTAGTTGAGAGGATAGGAAGATAGGAGGGGTGTTCACTCTCAAGTAGCTAGGCGAGCCAAAGCAAACACATTGGAACAATGTGGTGTCTTGCCATCATGGTGAAGTGCATTTTTGAACGAAAACACCCCAACTTCATATTGCAAACACAACATAGAGAAAAAAAGAAAAATAATCACTATGTGAGATGAGGGTGAAGTCTTTCCCACCTAGGACATTGCAAGGGCTACAAGTGCTGCATCAGGTGCATGCAATTTCCAAAGTAGGAAGGCCAGTGTAGGGGTCGGTAGTGGTAGGATGGAAAGCTCCAGTAGCCACACTGGAATTGAGCACTTAAGAGGCTAGGAGAAATGGTGATGTAGGTGATCAAGCATTCTAACCAGAGGCATGAGCCAAGAAATTTAGTTGCAAGGTGAATAGCCATGCTATTGAGTTCTCTCCCAGACTCTAGCAATGGTGAGAGCTAGAGGATTGTAGCATTGTGGTTGGGCCAAAATATTATTGAGACTCTAGTGGGAGGTGCTGATGATCAAGGCTATGACCAAGATGACTAGCAATGGTGGTGGTAGCTCCAAAATGTTAGAAAGATGTCAAAAGACATCTCTGGAAGATCAACAAGATGATAGGGATAGCAACATTGCAAATATTCTAGAGGGTTTTCCCTTGACAATGTGAACTTCATTTTGGAATTGCAATACCTCACCCCATCCTGCCTAAGAAGGATGGGTAGGTAAGAGAAGCTTGGAATTATTCTAGTTCATTTGTTCATAGGATCATGTATGTTGGACTATCGATGCTGAATTAAAAGCCTAGTTTTAGGTCCTAGTAGACCATTGGTTATGTTGGTTTAAGCTCCTAGTAGATTGTGGTCCTAGTTTAAGGTCTGGGTGGACCATGCTATGCTAGTTTAAGGTCCTAGTATACTATTGTGCTAGTTTAACATTGTAGCGGATGGTGGATGGCTAGTTTAAGGTCATAGTAGACCATGTTGTGGGTGCTAGTTTAATGTCATAGCCCAAGGACATTTTGTGCTAGTTTAACATCATAGTAGATATTCTATGCTAGTTTAAGATCATAGTAGACCATTTGTGCTAGTTTAACATTGTAGTGGACGTTCTATGCTAGTTTAACATCATAGTAGATGTTTTGTGCTACTTTAACATCATAGCAGACATTTTGCTTACCTTGATTTATTGTTGACATGATACTACATGTTAGGTGTAATACAACTTCAAGTATAAGTGGTTGACAGAATTGGCAAACTTATTGCCATCTAAATTAGGAAGCTTGAAGGCTCCATTTTCGTACATCTTAGTGACCAAGAAAGGCCCTTCCCAGTTAGCTAAGAACTTATTCTTAGGCTTTTGAATGGCCTTGAGGACCAAGTACCCTTTCTTAATTGGGCATTGATGCATATTGTGGTGATGCTTTTGCCATTTCTTCTCTTGGTACCACTTCTTGTGATCAAGTGTTTAGATGTGTTCTTCCTCCATAGAGTCGAGATCAATGGTTCTCAACTCATTGTTCTGAGCCTCATCCATGAAGTTTGAGAGGATCATGTGAAGTGATGGGACTTGTAGTTCAAGAGGCAATACTACTTCAGATCCATATATAAGACTATATGGTGTTTTACCTATTGTAGATCTACATGTTGTGCAATAGACCCAAATTACATAGATGATTTGTTCATGCCATTATTGCTTTCCATTATCAAATGTCTTCTTCAATACATTGATAATGACCTTATTTGTAGCCTCCACTTTGTCATTTTCCTGGGGGTAGTATGTTGATGACAAGGAGTGTTTAATGTTGAGGTTTTCACATAAGGCTTTGGTTTCTACACTACTAAATTGTGGTTCGTTGTCTGGGACTATAGTCATGGGGAGACCAAATCAGGTCACTATATTGTCAAGAATAAATTTGCAAACCTATCGGGATGTTGTCTCTCTAAGGGGGATAAATTCTACCCACTTTGTGAAATACTCAGTTGTAGTAATAATGAAGTTATCTTGTAGAAGACTTAGGCATTATAGGCCTTATGATGTCCAACCCCCAATGTTGAAATGACCATGTGATTTGTGTAGTATGTAGTTTAGTCAATGAAAAATGCATCAGATTCCAATTCCACTAACACATGTCACATGTCTTGACCTTGGAGATGCAATCGCGCCCCATATAAGACTAGTAGTAGCCTAGACATCTAATTTTTGCTACCATTTCCATGGGAGCTATATGCCCCCCACATAGTCCTTCATGTACATGGTCGAAAATCTATTGTGCTTCACTATTTCTAACACAGGTTAATAGTATCCTGCCGTAAGATCTACAACATAAGGTACTATCACCTACAAGGATGTACTGCTATGATCATTTTCACACTATGCCCTTTTGGGTAAGTGTTAAGTTTTGTGGGTGTTCCCCTTATTCTAGGTATTCTTTGATATCATTGTAGCATTCCTAGGCATGAAGTGTACTTATGGATGTAATAATTGTTGTGTGGATTATAGGTTCAGTGCAATCCATTATGGAAGTAATAAATTAGAGAACATATTTGTCGGTACACTTAAGGCTAAGGTGGCCAGTGCATCAGCTATGGCATTTTCATTATGGGTGACATGTTGGACATCTATGGTTCAAATTGTTTTAGTAAGTGCTTTGCCAAATCATACTAAGGTTGTAGGTGTTGTGATTTATAGGCATAAACCTCTATGACTTGGTTAATAACTAATTGTGAATCACCTCGAATTACTATATTTCGAATATCTAACTCTTGAGCTACTAGAATGCCTCTAAGGAGACCTTTGTATTCTGCTACATTGTTTGTATAGTAGAACACAAAGTGGTACACAAAAGGTCATATCCCTCTAGAGGGAAATGTAATAAAAATAGCAACACTACCACCTTGTGTGGTCGAAGCACCATCAAAGTGTAAAATGACCTCCAAGTCTACAAGTACCAGGTTTATATTGCTAACATGCTTATCTAGGAATTTTGGATCTATTGTTTCCTGATCGTCTATAAGTGAAGCTGTGAGTTGCATGGCTACTACATGATCCTTTGTGGATGACTATGTTATGTAATGCAGGTCAAACTCTATGGTTATTGGTTTCCATCTAGCTATTCTGCTACTTTCATATGTGTTGGTTGTAATGACCCTAAGTATGTTACTCTTGAACATGATGTTGACTTAACTATGGAAGAGGTATTATCTTCATTTTTTAAGTGAAAAAAACAAGGCAAGATAGTTTTTCTCTATATTTCTATAATTTGCCTCATGTGCTATTAGAACATGACTTAAGTAGTAAACAATAATATCAAAACCATCATCTATCTTTGAAAAAAGCAAGGAGGCAATGGATGTGTCCAAGGTTGCAAGATAGATGTACAAAGTCTTATCTCTTTGTGGAGGATAAACAGTTGGAAAATGAACCAGCTCTTTTTTTAGATTTTCGAATGCTTGTTGGCATTGATTTGTCCACTCGAAGTCAACTACTTTTTTAGTAGGTGTTGCATTGGGTGTAACTTATCAGTCAATCTGGTAATAAATCTACATATAAATTGTATTCTACCTTGCAATCCACGTAGCTCCTTAAGGTTTTTTGGTGGTGCTAAGTTGATAATAGCCTTGACCTTATCGGGATCTATGCATATTCCTATTTAGAAACCTTCATCTCCATGGAACTCTTCTGGTCATGTTGTTGCTTACCAACCTCACCACTACCCTCCTAAAGTTTACCAACTACCATATGCAAGGGGGAGGGAGGCCACCTATTATCCTCATGGTCCTCTTGTTCTTGCACCTACTCCTCCACCTTCTACACAACTACCACCTACTTCATCCATGTAGGGTAAATTAACTACCCAGCCATAGCAAAGAAATTCTACGAGGATGGTTAATCTACAACTGGTTATCCAACCAAGTGGGTTGGAACCACGATCAAAGAAAAGATCCTTCTTCTGACCTCGTAGTCTACCAAAGCCCTTAGACATACCAGTAACTAGTGCCCTACTCCTCCACCATTCTCTACCTCACCTTTATCCAAGTCCCCTTCAAACAAAAATCCCTCTCGAATCCATACAGTGGTGTTGACCCATGTTGTATCTGATTGGATTCGAGCTAGCAACCTACCCAAGAAGTTAGCCGATCAAGAGAGTCCTTTAGTATATTTACAAATTGTTGGGAATAAGCCTTGTAAAGCTCTTCTTCACTTTGGTTCTAATGTTAATATTATCTTGCATGAGATGTACACTATGTGGAACCTTTCTCCTTTGAAGAGGAGCAACATTAGGCTAGAGTTGGAAAAACAGTCCATTACTATTCCATTAGGACTAGTAGAAGACATCATGACCACCATTTTTGGATGGTCATATCCTGCTAACTTCGTAGTAATCAAGGTGGAGAATTACAAGGAGGAATTCCCAATTATTATGGAAATGACATGGTTAAGCACTGTTGATGCCAAAATGGACATTATAGATATTTTCTTAGAGATATCTAAAGAAAATGAATTTGGGAAGATCAAGAAGAAGAGGGTTCCATGTATTGTGTATAGTGATTCAAGGTGCCATTGTATGTAGAAGCTATGATTAGTGAAGTAAACATCTATCTCTGCATGCAAGTAGTGTGCACCAAAAGATGAAACTGAAAGATGTCTATACATGGCAACCACAACACAAGAAGGCATCCATTGGTTGATAGCTAATTCTAGCAGTAGTACATTGTGCATGGAACCTACTGAGGACATAATGTGTGATTATGTTGTAAGTATGGATAAACTTGAGCAAGTTCATCACTAGCTCTCCGAGGGAGTAAATGATGATATCAATTAGGGAGAGTTGGTGATTTCTAACAATTTTAAACAAGAACCCCTTGAATTAAAGACACTACTAACTTGAAGTATGTGTTCTTAAAAAATGGAAAGTTGGTTATTATTAATGCCAAACTTGTTGTAGGACAAAAGAAGATGTTGATGAATGTTGGGAAAAAATGGTCAGTAGCCTTCTCCTAGTCATATTTTGAGCTCACAAGAATAGATCCAAGAATATTCCAGCACTAGATATACACTAACCCTACCATTAAGCTAAAATGATAGTCACAATGGTTATTGAATCTCAAATTAAAGTAGATTGTCAAAGAGAAGATTAAGCAACTCCTCAAGGTGGGATTCATCTATACTATTGTAGATAGTGAGTGGGTTAGCCCACTCATGATCATGCCCATGAAAGAAGGAAAATGATGGATGTGCATCAACTTTTGGCTGCTCAATATGGCAACTTTCAAAGATCATTTCTCATTGCCCTTTGTTGACCAAGTGTTGGACACCATTTTTGGGCATAGCTACTACAGATTTCTGGATGGTTATAGTGGCTATAACCAAATCCAAGTCATACTAGAGGACCAAGTGAAGATGACTTTCACAAATCCTTGGGGGACTTTCACTTACCATTAGATGTCGTTCAGTCTATGTAATGCCCTAGCTACATTTTAACGATTAGTCCATAGCATTTCCCAACAACAAATTGGTAGTGGGGTAGAAGTTCTCATGGATGACTTTTCTACCTATGAAGCTACATTCGAGCAAGCCCTAGACCTTATTGAGTAGATAATGAGGAGATGTGTTGAAACGAGCCTCCAGCTCAATTGGCAAAAGAGCCATCTTATGGTTTAGGAAGGCATAGTCTTAGGGCACCATATCTCAAAAGTAGGAATTGAGGTGAACCCTGAAATGATAAGGGTCATCCAAGGAATAACCCATCAATCATAAATAGTCAAAGAAGTATGATCATTTCTTGGTCATACTAGCTACTATCAACACTTCATTGAGAACTTTTCCAAAATTTCCAAGCCATTGGTTGAATTAACAAATAAAGATCCACCATTTGTCTAAACCCCTAGATGTGAAATAACATTTCAACAACTAAAGTAGAAGCTTGTTGAGACCCTAATTCTACAAGCACCTAATTGGTCTAGGTCATTTCATGTGATGACTGATGTATCAAATTATTCTTTGGGGTTAGTGCTTACATAGATGGATGATCAAAGACATCCATATTACATTCACTACACAAGCCAAAGTATTGTGGGTGCATAGCTAAACTACATCACTACAAAAAAAGAGTTGATGGAAGCAGTGTTTACCTTATAAAAGTTTAGGTACTATGTGCTTGGTTATAAATTGTTCGTGTACATACATCATAGCACCATCTGGTTCCTAATGAATAAACCAATGGTGAGCCCCCATGTCATATGGTGACTCATGATTTTGGAAGAGTTTGATCTCACAATGGTAGATAGAAAGGATGTGAAAAATGTGGTTGCTAACCACTTATCATAGCTAAGATGGGATGACAAGTAGAAAGAGAGCCCCTTATCTGATCAATTTCTTGATGAATATCTCTTTGTAGAGGCTATTAATGCATAAATTCCCAATCAACCAAGATGTTATGATGTCATTCTTACTTATCTGCTCAAGAAAGAACTGTCTCAAGGGCTAGACACCTGAAAAAAATAATAGTTTCTTCACCAAGATAAGCATTTCATGGAAATCAATAGGAACCTTTACAAAGTATGTCCTAATGGCCTGGTACATTGGTGTGTCCTTGACATGGATTAACTACATGTTTTCCAGGGTGCTCATGATGGCCTTTGTGAGGGCCATTACGCTAGGAGATGCACAACCATAAAAACCCTCATGGTAGGATATTACTGGCCAACAATCTTCAAAGCAGCATATCAATTCATGCATGCTTGTGATCATTTTCAAAGAGATGGTGGAATGATAGCTTGAATGGAGGGGCTACAGTAATGGATTCAACCTCTTAAGACATTTCATATTTAGGGCATTGATTTTATGGGTCCCATTATGCCTATGTCAAATGGAAAGGCATATATAATAGTCGTGATTGACTATTGCACTAAGTGGGCAGAAGTAGTAGCCATCACCAACTATACATCCACTACTGTTACTCAGTTTGTCCAAAAGAACATCATAAATAGGTTTGGTATGCCTCATGCATTAATTTCTAACAATGGAACTCATTTCATAGGTGTTACTTTCCAAAAAATTATGCAATGCTTGGGGGTTGAGCACAAACTCACAACATCTTCTCATCCTTAAGCCAATGGTCAAGCTAAAGTCACTAATTAGGAGATTACGAAAATTCTAACATGCACTATTAGAAAGTATCGAAGGGACTAGAGAACCAAACTAAAGAATTCCCTTTGAGCCTATTGCTCCACATGGAAGCTTTCCATAGGTTATTCACCCTATGAGATCATCTACAGAAAACTACCAACACTGCCCATTCAATCCAAGCTCTGTACACTCTCTATAGCTTGTGACCTTAACATGGATCTAAGTCTAGCACAAAAGGAAAGATTAATAAACCTCAACTTGCTAGATGAAAATTGATTAATGGCCCTATAATCCAATGAAGTACATAAGACATTCAACAAGAAATGTCATGACCTCAAAATAAGAAAAGTCAAGTTTCAACTAGGACATAAGGTTCTCTACTAGAATCCCACACATGTACCTCAACGAACCAAGTTTCAAACATTGTGGGAAGGACCTTACATTGTTGAAGAGACTTTTCCATCTAGGGCCATGATCATATATAAATCTAATAGCCTAGACAAGAAGAAATTAGTCAACATCCAACAACTAAAACCTTTCCATGAGACCAAGCTAATCAACTTAATAACACCTTGGAAGATGGATAGCCACACTCAACCTTTTAGATCTCCTCCTTCCAACTTAGTCATGGGGGAGATGGCCATCCATACTGACACTTTAAGTGGCTCCTTAGTCTTTCAACCTTTTTTTTACACATTTTGTTGGTTTTATAACTTTTTGTTTTTCATATTCTTTGTTTTACATTTTTTTATTTTTCAGGTGATTTTTTCGAAGTTTTTGTTTTACACCATCATTAGTATATTAAATATTTCTTGAATATATTTTACTTTATTTTATATTTTCTCATGTTTGGTATAATTTTCTACTCTTTTTGCTAATAAGGTGCTAGGTACAATGGTAATGTGCTACTCAATGGTGGTATGTATCATTTGTGATTTGATTGTTGATGTTTGGTTTCTAACTTTGAATGTTGTTATTGATAACTAGGACATGGTTTATTTTCATGTAATCGGAAATGAGTCCACATCATCCACCAATCCACATGCTCTATGATTTTCCTTGTTTTGGAAACATGCAGTCCTCTTTTCATTAATACAACTTTAATAAATTTGTAACCTATGTAGTTTCTAGAATTGGAAAGGATTCAAAGGTTTGGATATCGTGTGGCTTCAAAGTGATGTGGTATTCTTTGTGCTTTTTTATTTTCCTATCTGCAGGGGTGTTCTTGTGAGCTTCTCACCATTCCGTGTCAATCCACAATAGGAAGTCAAATAAGTCCTTGCATGGTGTGGTCCTCATCCAATAAAAAATAGAAAGAAAAAAAAAAGGAGATGAGGATTCAAAGCACACCCCATGGACAAAATAAATGTGAAAATGCATGGGTCTTTGAATGGTGTGGTTACCATACATACATACATACATACATACATACATACATACATACATACATACATACATATATATATATATATATATATGGGAATTGAAAGCACACCCCTTAGACCAAATAAAAGGGCTACAAGCACTAGTTATGGGACATGTCTTGTCTCATCTAAATAAGGCCCTTTCTCACTTCCTACTTCTTCTCCAATTTGGAAGAGTGGTTATTTTCTAAGAGCATTCTTGTGTCTTAAGGGATGGACTAGTCTTAGAATATCTATGTGAAGTCATTGAAAGTAGTTGGTTTTGGTCTAGACTAAGGATGAATCCTATCAAGTCATTTAATCACAAACTCCATAAGGAACTTTATGTGACCATAATTAGGAACCCCATTCCATTCTCTCTCTCTGTCATCCTTCTATGATTTTCATGTCTCACCTCATTGTTGGTTTCATGTTTTGATTTAATGTTCTAGTTTGATGTTTTAGGATTCTTAGTCAGTTACTTCTAGGTTTTTGTACTTAACCTTTAGGAACCATTAATCATCCACAGAGATCATAGACTCCTTGGTTTGAAGTTATGCAAGGGCATAAAAGTCCTGTGCCTACTTTGGGGAGGACCCACTTGCATATCTTTTAGTTTGATTAAGTTAAGTTCTTTAACCTTAGACATTTGTACAATAGAATTCTTTTTATTTACCCCATCAATGCCATCCAATTGTGTGCATCTTCACAACTATTTTTAGTGAATTCTTTCTTTTTATTGTTGTGAATTTCTAAACCTCTTTTCAATATTCCTTTTGTTAATCTTTTTCTAAATTTTATGTACTACTTCTCTTACGTAACCTATTTGTCAGTCTTACCACTAACATTATCAAGCAACCAATTTACCACAATAACAACTTAGCTAGGTATAACCACTGACAAGACAAGGTATTCAAGTACTATGTGTTACACTTTATATACTAATCCTTGATTTTTTTATGATTATAGTGGGAAGCATGGACTGGAAACAAGACTATTTTCACCAAGGATGATGTAGCAATATCACTCGTGGGAGATTGTTCATGATGGCTAGATCTCTTCTACCTCTTCCTCATTCTTCTATTGCCAAAAGGGGTTGGATGTCCATTGGATCTAAGGGTGTTCTTTTCTATTGTCATGAAGACCCAATTTTGTACACAATTGTAATGATGTATGCTTAAGCACTTCTATATTTTTCTATTTCCTCTGTGTCACTCTGCATGTCAGTCAAACAATTCATACCTCCTAATATATTTTGTAAGGGACTTGTTCCTCTTCTTTTATACTTGAGGATGAGTTTTCATTTAGTTGTGAGGGTATGATGAATCGTGTTTTACATGAGCCTCGATATCGGGTATCCGATATTGGGGTGGCCATGATATCAGGTACATAATATCATGGCCCAAGATGTGATATCAAGTATGCAATATCGCGAGGTATTCCTAGGCCTATAAATACAACCCTTGGGTACACAATTCAGGGGGAATTCTTTTAGTCAAGTAGCAAATTTATTGTAGTTTGTTCATTTGAGAGTTAGAATATTTTTCAAGCACTTGCAGTAGGAGGTCTAAGTGTAATTGGATCTTTATTCAAGAATTGATATCCCTAAACACACCATTTTGTTGGCAATAAAGATGAGCTCTTTGATTCATCCTTGCAACACTTGAGACTTTCTTTCTTTATGAATTTATACATTGTGATTTCATGTAGTTCACATTTAACGTTATTCATTCAGTAATTAATTTTGATTAATTAAGAAATTAATTAAAATACACAAAAACCACCCCTTTGAACATACGTGTGACACTTGGTAGCTTAGAAATGGTTAACATTTGACAATCCAATAGTGTTTACATGAAGTTCAAGATGTGTTCGGGAAGTGGGGATGGTTACTTGTGTTAGGCTAAATTAGATAATAGTTAACTTAGCATTTAATTACTCTCACTTTCATTATTGTTTTAGGCAATCAAATTGATAAAACATAAAATGATAAAAATCTTATGCCTTAGTTACACTTAATCATACACTTGCATTTCACAAGTGAGACTGGGAGGACAACGAATGGACAACACAAACTCACCATTTGGCTCTAGTGTACTTGGTAATTAAATTCTGTGGAATTTGACCAGATCGCACGTGAACACTTGTGATTCTTATGGTTGGGTGTAGGGGTACCTCATCGCTCATCAAATATACACAACTTCACTAATGCTAATCAAGGTTCTCATGGTTATTAGGGGTTTATCATAGTATTTTGGTTCATCATATTAATTGTAGTCATGATAGCCTCTTCAATCTTCTTCTTCATGTCTTCTCATATATCTTCTTTCTTTTTGCCTTTCTTCCACTTCATCTTCATCTTCATCATGATGTCTTTCTATTTCTAGCTATCTATTATGATGTATTTTCTCTTCCTATTAAGTATTCAATCTTGCTCCCTTGATGAAACCCTATCACCATGCATGTTCATTCATGTTAGAATTTGTTAATGACGGTGGTGAAGAGGATGGAGAAATTAGAGATTGATGCTAGCTTGCTCTCCTTATATGATCCATGGATTCTTTTCTTTTAGATATATTGGAGATCCTAGGCCTTAAGTCCCTCCTAGTTCTAGGGTTTATCCTATGTATTCTAGTTGTCTTTATTAAGGTGGAATGCATCTTTTTTTATTTACAAATTCATCAATGAATATAATATGTGGGTAAGAATTTGATTGGTGATGGTGAGATCTTTCAACTCAATATTCCATAGCTTTCTTCTCTTAGGATAATATTCTTTGAGATGCACATTTATCTTTCTCTTTTTCATATCTTACTTCCACAATGACATCCCTTCTAGCTTGGGCTTCAATTGACTAATAAGGTAGACTCATTTTCTTAGTAACTTGATAATCCCCATGTACATGGCCAAGACCAAATCTAAGTAGAGGTTATTGAAGCAAAAATAAAGATAAATATTCTAGTGTTAGTATAATTCTATCTTACAAGTCCCTCTATCTAAATTATTCATCTTGATGAAAGATAAAAGTGAGGTCAAGATAATATAAATTTATGTAAGCATAGGAAATGTTTGTTTGCATAAGTCCATTTCAGTTTTCTTTAGTATAATTTTTATCATTTCTTTCATTAATATCATGTATAAATGAGTAGTTTATTTTATGTGTTAATTCCATGTTTAATCAATTACTACTTTAGTGAGTGTTTATGAATTATTATGTCTTGAAAGATAGATCATGAACATAATATAATGAACTCAAATAAGATTAACTATCTAGTACATTTTGATACCATCCCTAATAACAATGTAAATGATGAGTAGTATGAACTCCCAACAACTAATCATATAAGTGACAAGTGTATGCACATAACCAAATCATAATATGTAGATGGGACAATATGCACACTAGTCTGTTGATAGTAAGTTCATGACCATTATCTTCCTACTAGAGTTAGTCAAGAATAGGATGTATAGTTTAACTCTTGGTAGGATATATTATCAATTGATGTTGGTTAGATATTAAAGTATTAAATTAAAACATAATGCAATGAATGTAAAGTCTATTAACTAAAGAGTGATTAAAATAGAATGCTAAATTAGCCTATGATGATAAGTATCCAGTCTTACCTTTCTATACAGGGCTTAGGCTTATATAATTGCCACTGAGGATACCAAGAACTTGCTACTAGATGAACCAAGGAAAGATACTACTCAATTACTAGATGATTATATGTTGCACTTGAAATTAGTCATACTTATTCTACTAACTAACTAACTAATGGTGAAAATGTAAATGGCATTGTAAAAGCAAATTTCATTAAAAGTAAATCAAATCTTGATTAGTTTCTATAATGATTAGAAATGATCTTAATCTTTATTATCGATCATGAAATATATCTAGGTATATTTCACTCAAATAAAGAAGTCATACAATCACTTCAAACCACATTGTGGGAACTCACAACTAACTCTAATTTCAAGCAATAACACTATAAGAGTTTAGCTAATGGTTTGGCTAAAATTTAACTTTGATATAGTAGTGGACTCATATTTACAAGCATGATTGGAATCCATTACATCATATCTACAACATCATAAATAGAGATATGATGTCATAATTGTTTCATAAATCATGATTTATCACCAGAAGACATATGATCATTGCAACTTTCATCGTGACTTCTGTTAGGTGTTACAACGCTCTATATGTAGCCTATGGAAAGATCAAACTATGGAATGATGAAGAAAAGAATTATTTCAACCATTATGATTCTCCTCATGAAGTTTGAATGCTCAAAACATATTTTTAACTTTGTTGTTAAAGGAAGAAGGATTTACAAAGTAAAAATATAAGCCATTAGGGTTTAACAATCAACTATCTCACATTAAATGACACTTAGGGTTCATTAACTATTTAACATTATATGAGATTTTAGGCTTATTAAGTTTGGCAACATAGAAGACTTAAGGCTTCTCAATGCTGGGATAATTTGATATGTGATTGGTATGTTTCCCCACCACTCTAGGTTTGGGATTTATGTGTTTGTTATTCTCTATTATTTTCTATTTGATTTGATCACATTGACAATTTAGTTATGTCTCAACTTTAGTTTTTTGATTCAATGGAGCTAGCACAAAAGCAATGGTTGATTGGTTTTAAAGAAACCTTGAGAAGTTAGTGAACCCTTTTCTATCTATAGTAATGAAGTACATGTCTTGTTGGGCTTTAAAAAATACCACATAAAGAGGTCCAGTTTGGATATTTTGGGCTTCTCAATCTTGAATGACAACAAAAACTAAGGTGGCTTGGTTGGCCTTAGTACCAAATTTAAGAAACATTACATAAGTCCTATAGGCATAATTTGTTTACTTTTAGCTTTGGATAAATATTTTAGTACACTAAAAATATACAAGTCAATTATCACATTTGGACACTGATAGTTTGGTACTATGCTTTTACAAATATGGGTTGGCTAGTGGTAGAATTCACTTTTGTTATATTTGGCTTATATTATTCTTTATTTGATACTTTATTGTTTGTTTGACTATTTAGAACTAACTCTTTGGGTGCAACAACCCTTGTGCATGGCTATCAAGCTACTTAATGCATGGTTTGAAAATCCACAAGGGAGTACTTATAAGTTATTTTTTCTACTTAGCTTATGTATTAACTTTTTAGTTTGTTTGTGCATCTCAAGTAAAACAAGTAATTGTGATGTTGATATAGATGGAGAAGATAATGTTTAATTAGAATTTTAGATGTTGTTTAATATGCATTTAAGTTAGCAAGTTTGATGCATTTTTTCTAAGCTATAATGTTTAGCTAGTATTTTATACTTTTTAATGCCACTAGTTGGTTGTGTGAATTTTGTATTTGCTTATCTTTAGTGTAGGACTAACTTTACTTTCTATTATTTAAGTTTGGTAACTTTGATATTAATGTAGATTTAGATATTTTATGTTGTTTTCAAAATCTTAGTGACCCAATGGTTCAATTTTGTTTGGGTATATTATATCATTCTTTTAGCTATTATATAATTATTGTGCATTTTTTCTACTTGAGCAATAAGGCTACACACGATCTTACTTAGCTTAGGTTTTATACACAAGGGGTTATTTGCTTTGTATTTTATGTTTAAATTTAATTTGCAATTTTTATACCTCTCCACTTCTTGCTTATGGATGTCCACTGCTTTGACTATAAATTTTCTTAGTATCCTTCAGTTTTTATTAAGTTGTACTTTATTTTTCAATTAATTCCTTTCTAACCTAAGCCTATATTAGTTGAGTGTTAGAAGATTGAAGCTAATAGAGCTTTAAACCAAACACTAAGCATACTCATGTACAAAATTGAGAAAAGGAGAACTTCTTTTATTCAATGCTCAACAAAGCTTAGCAAGTTTACAATGAAGGGGTACATCCATATTTATAATTTTTCTTGAGCAACTTGCCTCATTTGGCATGAGCCTAAACATGAAAGAACATGGGTCCTTTTTTGTCATTTTAAAACATTTTTTCTTATCCTAACCTTCTCTTTGGCTTTTCCTCAAAACAAAACAATACTTTTATGCCCTAAACTTTAAGAAGAAAAAAGGCTTTAAACATAAAATAAAGACTAGTACCAACCACTCCTATACTAAGCATGAAAAAAAATGATCATGGAAGAGTAAGAAGATAACACATTTACACTATTTATAACAATATATACTAATTACATTGTGTCTTTGGAGATTTTAATAAATCTAAAGAATAGTTGTTTACAATTTATGGAATATTACTATGATAATTAGTAATTTATGTATCTTTGTAACATAATTTTATTTTAACTTTAGAACATATTTTTATCTACAATATTACATATAATTCTACTCATTATTAGTGACAAACATAAGCATTTTGTATGTAGATCAATGATCAATGAATCAAGTTTTTTTAATTAAGTTTTTAGATTTGGTTTACATTTGATATATTTTGAACAAAATTCAAAAGAGATCGCGTGACTCGAGTCAAATTTTAAATTTGAAAGTTATAGATTTATAAACAATACTATTAACAACTTTCGTTACCATTTTTAAATTTGAGAGTTATAGATTCAGAAACAATACCATTAACAACTTCAGTTACCATTTGAAGTGCTCTTCGCCAACTAAAAAACAACCATTGTCAAATAATATACCGATCCAGGGAGATTGCTCACTTTAATAAAATTACGCAAATGATGAAGAAAATTGATAAAGGTCCTGCATCAAATTACTTAATCATTCGAGAATTTCTGCTTTATAAAATGTGAAACTAAACGGTTTGTCTCTGATAATACTTCTATATGAAATTACTACATGATATTCCTCAATATTAGGTTGAAACTTTTACTTGGAGATAAATTTTTTTACAATTTATATTATCTCCACTTTCAATTATTTATCATCCTTATTTTCATGGGTCATCGAAATACTAAATTTTTCTTTCTCCTTGAAGTTTGAAAATGCTTTTCCTTAGCAACACTAATCATCTTCCGAGCTTAAAATTTTTAACAAGTTCTCAATGTTTTTAGGCAATACCTGCCCATTAACACGGCTTCTTACCAAGCTTTTTCTTGCCCGTATCTATTGATACGATAGGGCTCTTTTCATTTTCAAAGACAAATGTATACTTATGGCCGGGATTTGGCCGGGAAACCTACTATACTTGCCTTTCCATACCAATCAATGCATTTAATTTTCTCAGGTATCCTATTAATATAAGCTATAAACCATGCAAATTCGATTTTATTTATAGGCAGACTGAGTTGAAAAGTGCCCTGCTGCTGGTGAATTTTCTTTTTTCTTTTCCTTTTTAAACAACAAGCACAAAAATAGAGTAAGTTCAAACGCTTATAATTACACGTGCTCCCCAAAAGTAAAAACGGCACGTCTACTGCTCATGATGCAAGCGGTGCCTGCTCAACCTGCAGCTAAGCTCGGTAACTCATTTACTTATTGTGAAAAGGAAGATTCTTGAAGATACCGGAGGTGTGTCCAATAATCTTGTTTCTTTGATTTGTTTGCTCATTCTTCCACTGATTCTGGTTAACCGATTCTGAAAGCGTTGATAGCTTAATTTCATTAAGCTTCGCCTTCCGACAATTGAGCGTATTTGTTTGCTCTTTCTTCCATTACTCATCCGTTTCTGTAAGTCGTGATAGGTAAATTTCATTAAGCATTGTCTTCCATTAGCGTATGAAATTCATGATAGTGTAATTTCATTAATCTTGGCTTTCCGAGAATTTAGCGTATGTTATTTTGTTTCTGTAGAAATACGTGCTTTACTTTTCTATAATCTTCGATAGCTTAATTTCATTTATCTTGGCTTTCCGAACATTTGGCGTATGTTATTTTGTTTCTGCAAAAATACGTGCTTTACTCTTCTGTAATCCTCCCTTTCATTTGAGAGAAATTATATATTATCTTCAAAATAGTCATCAATCACCATAACCTTAACGTTCATTTTCTGGTTTCCTTCATTTGATTTCATTTTCTAGGCAGAATATTTGTTTTAATTTCATAAATAAACCCTTCTTTCTACTTCAAATCATTTCTTTAGGTTATTTTTGTCTTCCATAAATCCATTGTCAAAAGAATATTATACAAGATAAACCGATTAACGGAGGTGTGTTCATCATCCTATTTCTCTGTTTTGTTTGCTGATTCTTCCAGTCCTCCTTGTTATCCGTTTCTAAAGGGTTTGATAGCTTAATTTCATTTAGATTCGCGATACGTCCTTTACTGTTGTATAAGCTGCACTTTCAAGTAACTTGAAGAAACAGTTTTGTTATATCCTTGATATCGTGAATAAGAGAACATATATTATTTCTGTGATTTGATTTGTTTGCCGATTCTTCCATAACCGGTGCTTTCGAGAAACCTGAATCATTTTGTTATATCCTTGTTATCGTTTGAACCGAACATGTATTATCATCAAAATAGTTTCATCCATCTCCAGAATCTTATAAAGCTTAACACTCCTTTTATAGTTTTCCATCATTTTATTTCATTTCCTAAGAGCAAGATTTATTAAAATGAATGCAACATTTAATGGCGTTGTTGTGAGTTGACAGAGTTTTTGTTAATAAATGTACAGACAATGACAAGAAAAAAGAGAAAGAACACTACCGTCCATGTAAATCCTGTCCCTCGTGGAAATCAGACAATCGGAAGGATGAGTGCTTCTGGTTTAAGGCCACTAGTGCCTGTGCAGAAAAGAGAAGGGATGGAGAACTGGACGCAACTGAGCGTACAATATTTTCACAGGACAAAAGTGGGTGTACTATTTCATTATTTGCAAACATTTCAAGCTGTCGTCAAGGTAACATGCATAATATTTAGTGTTTTAAAACTTTTGTATAAGGTAGTTTATTCATTTAATTTGAAACCTTTAAAAGTTTTAAAATCTGGTGCAGATCGATCTCAAATAATTGCTGATAATATGCGGATTTTTGCAAGCTATCGACAAATTGTCTCGAGCAAAATCTCCCCGAACGTTGTCATACGCTATTAACCAATTACCTCAGCCCGAGGTACTGTTGGTGCACTTCTGGCATATATAGTGTTTTTTAGAAATGGTTAATAGCTCTTTGGTTTCTAAATGCAATTTTCAGTGATTATGGGATGATGAAGGTGTTTGTTACTTTTATTTTTAAGATAGTTAAGACATTAAACATTGAAACTTGAATTTCTTTGCTTTTATATTGTCGCCGTGTGACTGGTTAATGTTTTACTTATGGTTTGAACTATGCTTATTACGAGTTAACGTTCAATATCTTTACTATACTAACTAGCCCAAAATTTATCAGAGCTGCATTTCTATTGGATAGGGTTAGTACTTAGTATCCATTTGTTAGAGATAATTTTCTTTCTTCCACTAGTAACTGTCAGCAGAGAAGCCGACTGGCTAAATACCGAATATTACGTTGTCTTAGAAGTTTCTGTATTCTTGTATGTTTGTATATAAAATGTTTAGAATATGTTACGTGCCTATATTACAAGAAAGCATACGTTTTGTCTACGAACAAAATGGATGCCGCCAACATGATTAGTGGTGAATTTGTAGAGTTTAAAGCTATCGCAATGCGCATTGATGGGAACCTACTTTCTCATATTTCTTAGAAAATTAGAAATCTAGAAATACAGTAAAAATACGTTTGTTTTGCGTGGTGCATGTACCAGCGAGATGGGAACTTGTCATCGCATATTTCCGGTAAAAATATGCTTGTTTTGCGTGTAGCTCCTTGTTTATGGATAGGTTTATTTAACATAACCTAAAACTATTCTATCCATTTCACAAAGTTTCTTTTATTCTAAGGTAATAATTGAATTATGCTATTCATTTAATAAAGTGATTAATATCTGCTTCTCAGTTTATTATTTAATATATTTGTTAATGCTCTACTATGTTATTTTTTAATGTTTGTACTTAAAATTACTTCTTTTATAAATTAAATATAAGTTTTTTTTAAAAAAATATTAAAGATGGTATAAATGTAGATTAAATTAAAATGATAATTTTGGGCATTAGAAATCCATAGTATAACTACAACATCTTACCAAAAGTAGCCAAGGACACCTTGTCGGGTTAGGAACATTTGGAGACATAAAGACAAGAAACAAGAAAGGGAAATGCTAGCTCAATTTACTCTATTAGTTGTGAGAAGGCCTACTTGGTACATTGATAGTAAATGCTTACAACATATGACAAGTAACAAATCTCAATTTACACACTTTATTATGGTAGTGTAACTTTTGGTGATGACACTCAAGCACCTATCAAAGAAATAGGGACAATTGAAGGTAAGAACTTGCCACAAGTAAAGCGAGTATTCTATGTGGAAGGGCTTAAGCATAATTTATTAAGTGTTAGTTAACTATATGATTCAAATTCTGATGTTATATTATCAAAAGCATTTTTTCAAGTAATGGATCCTAATACAAGAAAAATTCTAGTAAACAACTAGAGGAAATCAAATGTTTATATTACTACACTCTCAAATGCTATTAATGGTAAAGCAAAGTTCTTGAGGGGCAATAGAAGTGACATTCATTTATGGAATAAAAGACTTATACACGTGAATGTAGATATCCTAAGTGCATTTGTTTCAAAGAATATGGTGTGTGGACTACCCAAGATAAAAGACTTTAACTTGAGCATGTATGATACATGTCAAAAAGGAAAGCAAATAAGAATAAAGTTCGGTAAGAACTATATCTCAACTTGACATCCATTGGATCTACTTCATCTAGACTTGCCTAGACCTTCACAAATACTTATCTTTAGAGGAAAAAGATATTATCTTACTATTGTTGATTATTCTCTTATTTTACATGGGTTGCCTTTTTAATGTATTAAGATGAAGCATTTGATCATTTTATAAAGATTTGTAATAAGTTGTAGAATGAGAGAGGATATGCAAACAAGATAACTAGAAGTGATCACATAGAATAATTTGAAAATACTAAATTTAAAGAATATTGTAATATTCATGGAATACATCACTAATTTTTGACCTCACAGACACCATAAAAGAATAGAGTTGTTGAGTGATGAAGCATCTTCTGTAGGTTGTGTGGATGGGATGCCATCAATGCAATCCTGTTGATGCAATCTCATCAATGTAGTCATGTTGATGTATGGTCTACTATGTTGACGTGATCCTATCAATGCAGTGGCTATCTTTGGCTATAAATATGCACTCACCTGCTGCATTTATGGCATCAATTCATTAGTGTCTTAGTGAAGCTCTTACATTTTGTTCATTTGATAGTTAGAATATTTTCTAAGTGCCTATAATAAGAGTGAGAAGCGGATGGATCTTTATTCAAACACTGATGTACCTGAGCACCTCGGTACGATTAGCAATAAAGACGAGCTTTCTTCACAACCCTTGCAACATTTGGAAATATTTTAATGTTTACGTTAAATGCATTTATTATTTGAGAAATTTACTTTAATGCATCAAATTAATTAATTATTTAGTGATTAGTTAAAGCACATAAGTACAACCATTTTGAGCATACATCAATGTTTGATAATCATAGTAGCACTTAACACTTGGTAACCCAGTAACATTGCAATGTGGTTCAGGATGTCTATGGTAAATGTAAATGGATGCTTATGTTAGGGTTAGTTAAGATATTAGTTAGTTAGTATATTACTTAAACCTTTAATTAAATTTTTTTGGCACTTGGGTGATTTAAATGATAAAATATAAAATTGTAAGTGAAATTAAGAAGACAATGATCACATCCCTAATATTCATTGCCTAGACCCAGTGTACTTGGAGAGCTAAAGTCTACAGAATTCGACCAAATCTCTTAGCAACGTTAGGGATTCATATGGTTGGACGTAGGGTATACTTGTTGCTTATTATTAGTGCTAGGGAATTTAGTTAGCCATGTGTACTATCTAGAAGTTAGTGTAATTATTCAAAGGCATTGTAACAAACTTTAAAGTTGCAATCATTAGAAAGGTTGATTCAAAAATAAAATGGATTCTTCTCATAAGGTTGATTCTCCACTGCCATTCAAGCATACATCCAATTAACAAAGATATGGAGGGTCAAATCAACCAATGCCCCAACAATGTAGAGTGGTATATACTCATCTCGATGAGTATGTGCTAGACTTCACCTTCATCCTACATTAGGATGAACAACTGTGGTGGAGGGACATGGAGAGCAACCTTGTGTTGCTACCCGATTGATTAGTTCTTGTGATGCTACTCCAAACTCTTATGACATTGAGCATCGAGGAGCTCAATGTTAAATATGTTGTGCAAGACCACATCTATTGAGATTATCATTCCACTAAGGCACAACACATGATAGATTGACAATAGGAAAGACATTACAAAGCCTTGAAGGAAAAATGGTTTAATAACCCCTTGTTCTCATGGGCCGAAAAGAAGAAGAGGATATCATCTGAGGATTCTCAATTCTCTAACTTTCCTTCCCTTGGATTTGATGAGAGGGGCTTGAACTAGAATTTATAGTCCATTGTAAAATAATCTTGGTTTAGGAAAGAATGGATCCCATGACCATGAGGGCTTCAAAGGTGGGAGTCAAGGTAGGAACATGGACAAGCATGATGATTGTGGTCATGACTAAAGAAGAGGGGGTAGTAGGCATCATGTTGATGTTGGATTTCCTCTCTCTTCACCTTTGACATCATCATCTTCTTCTTCCTTTAGTTCCAATTGAAGTTGTAGAGGACATGACCATGATTAAGGTGATGGACAAGACAAAGATGATCATAAGGCCTACTAGACTAGTAGAGACTAGGGGCATGGAAAATCAAGGGAATCTCACCATCATGAAAGAAGGGGCAACAAAGAACATCATGGCCATCATGGCCATCACAAAATCTATGACCATGATGAGCCTTTACTTGTAATAAGAAACATGTTAAATATTGTAGAGGCCTTGAGAATCCCAACAAGGCATGTGAAAGATAGCAGAATCAAAAGGTTGGATATGAATAATATCCCCAAGTTCGAAGGGGGATACAACTCAAATCCATAGAATCATCTTCAAGGCTTTCATGATGCCTGTGCCTTTCAAAACATTGAAAACAAAAGATAAAAATTAAAACTATTCTAAAGAATTCTCATTAAGAAAGCTAAAAGAATGTAGATAATGTGTTGGTATGATTGAAATTCAAAGGTTCTTGTACACAAAAAATACAAAATAGGAGGACACCTAGTGACTATGAACTAATGTAAAATGTAGTTCAAAAATATGCATTAAATCAACTAAGAGCTTGATGAGTGCCTACATTGAAGGCATGGATGAACAAGAGCAAGTTCATCACCAACTCTTTGTTGATGAACCTAATCAAACCAATTGCAAAGAGTTGGAAATCCCTGAAATCTTTAAACAAGAGCCTCTTGAGTTGAAACCCTTATTAGCTTGAATGGAATATGTCTTTCTGAACAATGGAAAGCTAGTTATCATCAATGCCAACCTTGCCCCTTTGTAGAAAAAGAAGTTGTTGGAGGTGGTCAACAAATGGCCAACAACCTTTTCTTGGTTATATCACAAACTCATTGGGATTAATCCTAGGATATGCCAGCACCATATCTACATAGATCCTTCCATCAAGCCAAAGAGGCAATTGTAGCAGCAGTTGAACCCCAAACTAAAGTAGATCATGAAGGAGGAGATTGAACAACTCCTCAAGGTGGGGTTTATCTATCCCATTACAGATAGTGAATGGGTTAGATCACTTGTAATAATGCTAAAAAATGATGGCAAATGAAGGGTCTATATCAATCTCAAGCTATTAAACATGACCACTTATAGAGATAAATTTCTATTTTCATTTGTGGACCAAGTGTTGGACATCATTTCTAGGCATTGCTTCTACAACTTTTTGGATGGTTATAATGGCTATAACCAAATTCTGATCACACCAGAGGATTAGGCCAAGACAACATTCAAAAGTCCCTAGGCAACTTTCACATACAGAAAGGTGTTGTGTGGCCTATGTAATACCCTTGCTACATTCCAATGCTTTTTCCTGAGCATCGTCAAATAGTAGATTGGTAGCAGAGTGGAAGTATTCATGGATGACTTCTCCACCAATGGGCCTACATTTGAGCAAGCCCTAGACCATCTTAAGCAAGTGATGAAAAGGTGTGTGGAGACAAACCTTAGGCTCAACTAGTAGAAAATCCACTTGATGATCTAGGAAGGCATTATTTTGTAACATAGAATTTCTGAAAAAGAATTTAAGGTGGACCCTAAAAGAATGAGGGTCGTCCAAGGAATTACCAAATAGATATAAATAGTTAAAGATGTGAGGTCATTCCTTGGACATACTAGCTACTACTAACAATTCATTAAGAATTTCTCTAAGATCACTAAGCTGTTGATGGAGCTAACAAAGAAGGATGCTCCATTTATCTTGATTAAGAAATGTGAACATGTATTCCAACATCTCAAACATAAGCTTGTGGATACTCTAATTCTACAAGTACCTAACTGGTCCAAGCCTTTTCACATCATGATGGATGCATCAAATTATGCCTTGGGAGTCATGCTGATGCACTTAGATGATCAGAAGCATCCTTATTATATCCACTATGTGAGTAGAAGTATTCTAGGTGCATAGTTGAATTACATCATAACAAAGAAAGAATTGATGATAGTGGTGTTCACCTTTGAGAAATTCAGGTACTATGTGCTTAGGTACAAGGTGTTTGTATACATAGATCATAGTGCAATGTGGTTCCTCATAAATAAACTAAGAGAGAGCACCCGAGTCATATGGTGGCTAATGATCTTATAGGAATTCAATCTTACAATGGTAGATCAAAACAGAACTGAAAACATGATTGCAAGCCACTTGTCTTAGTTGTGATGGAACAACAAAGAGGAGGAGAGTTTACTATAAGATTAGTTTCCTAATGAATTCCTCTTTATAGGGCTATAACTAAATAAATGCTGAAGGAATTTAATGGTATGATCACATTCTCACCTATCTTCTCACTTAAGAGATGCCACAAGAGTGGGACCATATGAAGAAACAATAGTTTCTTCACTAGGTAAAATGCTTCATGGAGATCAACAGACATCTTTACAAGGTGTGTGCTGATGGTCTAGTTTGTTGGTGTGTTCTTGATGCTGATCAACTGCATGTTCTTCAAGATATGCATGAGGATCCTTGTGGGGGACCACTATTCTAGGAGATGCATAGCTATTAAGATTATCATGATAGGGTATTATTGGCCAACACTTTTTAGGGATGTTCACCAGTTCATCCACTCTTGTGAACATTGGCAACATGATAGTGGAATGACTACTCATATGGAGGGACCTTAGCAATGGATCTAACCATTAAAGTCCTTCAACATCTAGGGCATTGATTTCATGGATTTCATCACATCCATGTTAAATGGAAATACATACATCATAGTTGCTATTGACTATTGCATGAAATGGGTGGAATCTGTGGCCATCACTGATTTCACATCTTCTATGGCTATTCAGTTTATACAATAAAATATTGTAAATAGGTTTGGTATGCCATGTGCATTTATTTCAAATAATGGAAATCATTTTACATTAACTACCTTTTGAAAGCTTATGAAACACTTAGGGGTTAAACATAAATTAACAACATCCTAACACCCCTAAGAAAATGGTCAAGAAAATTTTACAAATAAGGAAATAACTAAGATACTAACAAGAACTGTTAGTAAATATAATAGAAATTGGAGCACAAAACTCAACGATGCCCTTTGGGGCTACTTCTCCACATGGAAACTTTTTATTGGCTACTCTCCCTATGACCTTATGTAGGGAAAAATGCCAAAATTTCCAATTCAAACTGAGCTTTGTACACTATCAATAGCCTATGACCTTGACCTAATTCTAGCACAGAAAGAAGGCTTGATGAACCTTGACTTGCTAGATGAGAACCGATTGGTAGTCCTATCATTTAATGAGTTACACAAGGCATTCAACAAGCAATTCTAAGACCTTAGGATAAGGAAAGTCAAATTTCAATAGGGAGATAGGATTCTTTATTGGAACCTAACACACATGCCACAAAGAATCAAGTTTCAAACATTGTGGGAATGGCCTTAGGTTATCTATGAAATCTTTTCTTCTGGGGCCATGTTAATATAAAAACCTAAAAGTCCAAAAAAGAAACTACTGGTCAACAAGCAACAAATCAAAGCTTTCCATGAGCCCAAAAGGGCCAATGACTAGATTACCTTAACAGATGAATAGACATGCTTAATTTTTTAGATCTCCTTCTTTCAACTCAATCATGGGGGACATGGCCATCCATGCTAATTAATTAAAGTGGCTTCTCAGTTTTTATACCTTTTTGTCTTTCACTTTTTTGTTTTATAACTTTTTTGTTTCTACTCTTTTTATTTTACACCATTTTTTATTTTACAAGATCTTTAGTACATTTTTTCCTTTCTTAATTATTTTATGTTTTCTTCTATATTTTACTTTATTTGATTTGGTTTGAGTTTTATTAATTTTTTTCTAATGTTTTTATTTTTATTTTTCTTTATTGTTGCAATGACTAAGTGAAATTCTAGTTGTTAATTAATGGTGGTTTGTACTATAATGTTATCTAATTGCTAATGTCTAGACTCTATCTTTGAATGTTGGTATTTGATAACTAAGACATGGTTTATTTTCATGGAACAAGTAGTGAGACCACATCATGCACCCATCCATAAACTCTATGGTGTTCCTTGTTTTGGAAATATGAGGTTCCTTCCTTAATAAAAATTTTAATGAACTTATGACCTTGGTAGTTTCCAAACTTGGAAAGGATTAAATGGATAGACAAGGATGTGACTTCAAGGGGATTTGATGTTCTATGTACTTTCCTATCCTCTTGGGTGAGTGAGTAGTTTTTATGGATTTCTTACCATTTTATTTTCAAGTAATAATAGGAAGCTAAAAGTCTTTGCATGGTGTGGTTCCCATCCAAAAACATACAAATTTAAGATTTAAAAAAAGGAAAATAATGAAAATTCAAAGCACACCTATTAGATGAAATAATGGACTACAAGCATTGGTTATGGGACTAGAAAGACATGTTACCCATGCTTAAAGGTCCCCTCTAACTAGGGTCCATCTCACTTCCTACTTCTCTTTCCTTTCCTTTTAAGAATGATGATTGATCTGTGGGAACGCTCTTGTGTCTTGAAGGGGTGGATCAATCATAGAGTATTGATGTGAAGTCACTAGAAGTAGTTGGTTTTAATTTGGACTAAGGATGATTATTATCAAGTCATATTAATCACAAAATCCACAAGGAATTTCATGTGACCATGATATGTGAATTCTTTTACTCTCTCTTTCATTTACCTATTCTTTCCATAATTTACCTCACTACTGGTTTTTCATGTTTTGTTCAATGTCTTAGTTTGATGTGCTGAAATTTTTAGATAGTTTCTTATGAGATTTAGTTCATAACTTTCCACAAACATTAATTATCCATGGGATCCATAGACTCATTGGTTTGAGGGCATGCAAGGGCATTAAAGGTATGAGCCTACTAAGGGAAGGATCAACTTGCATACTTCTTGGTTGAGCTAGTTAAGTTCCTTATCCTTAGACATTTTTTACAATCAAATAATTTGTGCTCCATGTCAATTGTGTCTAGCTTTGCACTCATTTTCATGTTTCTCCACTCATTATCCTAATAAAAACTCCTTTTTGTGAAATATCTAGCTATCTTCAAGAATTTCTTCATGTTGATGGCCTTTATGGATCTCTATGGACTACAATTTCATGTTAAAACTCTTTATTTTTAGCCTAATTTTCAAAGTGAAAATTTTTGTCTTTCGCCATGTTAGTGAGATCCTGTCGATGCAGCCCATTGCATCGACACAATCCTATATAGGAGATCCCATCAACGTAGCCAGAAAATGTAATAAATATAGCAGAACACTTTGAAAACATTTTCCATTTGCTTCAAATGTAAGAGGAGTCTTTGTGATTTTTTAGAGCCTAGAACCTTTTAGAGCCCATAAATTTCAAACTACTTATCCAATTCACCTTTTTCTTCATTCATGTAGCTATTGGAGATAAGCTCTACATTATGAAGGCCACAAATCTTAGGTTTCTATCAAAAAATTTCTAATTTCCGTAAGGTTTAACTAATAAAATAACATTAAAATCACTAATTTATGAGTTAAAAATTTTGAATGAACTTTGATAGATAATAAAACATAATAATAATAAAATAATATTAAAATGATTAATTCACCATGTTCACAATTTAGTCAAGTGTAACTAATACAAGAGATAAGGCACTCAAGTGTTACAAAGTGAAACATTTAATGCTAATCATTGGTCATGTTGTAATCATAGATGATACCTAGACCAAAGAAACCACAAGAAGGAGGATTGTCCCAACTAAGGACAAGCAACCTAGAATTAGAAGAGGCTAATAGCAGTAGCCTCAAGAGCAGGTAGCAAACACACATGCAATAAGACCTCTTCTTGAGGACTCAAAGTGGAATCTATCCAATAGATTCCAGAAGCTAAAATGAAGAAGTCCCATTGAGATGATGTTGTTATTAAAAATCTTCATTGTTGGAGGAAAACAAAGGATCCTTGGTGCAACTAGTTCCCCAACCCTGAATCCCCAAGGCCTTCATAAGAGATATGGGATTTGAGGTGCCCAGGCTGGTTTGGTAGATCAACCAAGGACTTATGAGGTGTGAAACATGGGAATATAAATAGATCCAAATAATGGATAGAAAATAAAAAATTTTTAAACAAAAACCTCAAAAAATTAAAATTTTATTAAGAAAGAATAAAGAATAAGTTAGAGAAATGTGTACAAATAGTGCCCAGATGAGAAAAAAATGGGTTCACTTATGCAAGAGTTCAAAGCCCATTAAAGCTAATGTGATATACTCCATGATTTGTGTGCTAAGCCACTCTTGATGCTACTAAACCTTCCTTCACTACTGCAACCATAAATTCACAAGTTGGATCACTCAAGGCTACAATGCTTTCATGCTAGGGTTCAAGAGAGTGCAATTATGGGAACTTTCAAGAGTTCTTGAGTTCTTGAAAAAGCCCCAATTGTGGAATTGTAAAAATGGTTGAACCTATTGAAAAAATTTTGGAAGTTATTGAAAAATTACTTGTATGCCCAAAAGTTGCTCAAAAATTGCTAAGCTTGCTAAAAATTCTAGAACCTTGAGAGAAATTGTTGGAACCTCTAAAAGATGTTTGAGGTTGTATTTATAGGACCTTTGGGCCATGAATGGGGTTGCAAATTGGCTATGATTTGGCTACAAATTGATTGTGAAATGGATGAAAATTTGCTGAAATTTTAGGTAAGATGGATGCCCAAATTTGGGAGGTTACCTTATATATTAAGTGCTTTCCTCCATGGCCATTCTATTTACTATAAATAGTAGTGTGGGCACACCTTCCACATTAGAGATGAATCTTCCATGCTGAGCTCTCCACCATGCTTGTTGAAGTGGCTAGTCAATGTTGAAGTGCATGAGGTGATGAAATTTTTCTTTTGTGGCTTCCACGTTGGGGGATTAAAGTTTCCATGCTAGGGATGAAGGCTTGATGTTGGGGGGAAACTTCCATGCTAAGGGTGGAAAGTTTCTAGGCTAGGAGGAAACTTCCACATTCAGGGGAAAGGTTTCTAGGTTGGAGGAAAACTTCCACATCGAGAGGGAAACGTTTCTAGGCTAGGAAGAAACTTCCACATTGAGGGGAAATGTTTCTAAGTTGGAGGGAAACCTCCACATTGAGAGAGGAAAGTTTCTAGTATGTGCATGTAGTCTCCATATTGAAGGGGGAAATTTTTCAAAACCCCCACCCTTATATGTTGGGGGTAGGTGAGATCAAACCCTTTCATGTGTTTCTAGGGTAAAAAATGTATACCCCCATAAAACCCATTAAATTACCTTTTCTGCCATTTCAAAAGTCATTTTTGACCCGACAC
>MNCI01005415.1:338595-393529 GCA_015680685.1 Gnetum montanum | reverse complement strand
AAGGTTATGTGGTTAGGGAGTTAGGAAGTCATGCATGAAATGAGGAGCATTTTATGCTAACTTTAATGTAATGTGACATTGAATAGGATAACCAATATTGCAAATTATAAATGGGTAGTAAATAATATATTTCATAACTTGGGATGAATCATGGCAGGTCTCTAAGACTTCATACAATGAGTACTTCATATTATGAATATATATGTATCTATATATATAAATTATTAGTTAATTTATACTCTATTTTTGACATATGCTTTGAGCGGTAGAAATAATTGAATAATTTTTTGGCAAAAGCGGCGAAATGATTTTCCTTCTCTTCCCTGTAAATCACGTGGAGGTTTCTTCACAGTTCCAAGGCAACGGTCTTTTGCTTATTTCTGCCCAGAACCTGCAAGAAATGACACATGTTTGTGTAAAATTCAAAATGTAGCATCAGCAAAACCACAGATTCAAACTGCCTCCACACAAGAAGGCTCTGGAACCGCAATCTGATCGTTGCGCGCTGGAGGAGAAAGGGTTTTTTTGTGTTAAGAAAAACGTGCCCCAAACTGAGGGTTTCAATTTCTATTTTGCCCCCAAAATTTAGGGCTTCCTGCGTTTTTGTTCTCTCGTTTTTTTTACCTGTCTCCAATTGCCATCAATTTCAAACCTGAGATGAATGTGCTATGGATCGGTTGCTGAAACTGCTACGACGTTCTAAACAAAATAGGGGCGTCCTTCTCTATGTACTATATACACAGAAGATTTCCATCTTTTGTTTTTGTTACGTTCCCACGTTCTGCCCTCGCCTTCTATTAGCCTCGGTTCTGTCTGAATTTTTTACGCATTTGTGGCCTGAAACTCCTATGAAAATAAATCATTGGTGCAAGAAGAGCCTCCCACGCATTTCCTGAACTTTGATTTCATGTCTGGCGAGTCGGTAATGTAGCTTCAGTGGGTACGTGAGAGCAGTCTAGAGCCAATATGCAGAAGGAAAAACCTTAACATGATGGCATTCAGTTCTATTTTTATTTTTATTTTTATTTCAGGTTTCCAGTAGCGTTAATCAACGGTTCTCGAATCATTCNTTTACTTTTCAAGAAGGCTTTTATCATCAAGATTATTTACCAGGCTTTCTTCTCCAAGAATACCCATTACTCACAAGACTGGACTGCAAATTTTCAACCAGGGATTTTGCTCATGTTTTAAACAAAACATTTCAACAAAATATTCTAACTGCTCCATGTAATGGCCAAATGTGCCAACATTATCCATCACCATTAAGAATATTGATGTTAAGTAGTATGAGTCTCCTGATTGTACTGATGATGATGAGCCCCTCTCATTTCTTGCTAATGTCTAGGATGATATATGATGATGCATGGAGGCCAAAGGGGCAGAGCTATGGAGAAACTCAAGAGGCTTATGGAGGAGGCACCCCCAACATTAGATTAGCCTACCATGAAGAAATTTAAGTTTAAGCTTAAGCCATTACAACAAATAGTTTTATGTATGCTTTTTTTAAATTTCGCCAGTTAATGTTTTAAAAATTTATGGCTACTTTATGGTTTCATATCTTAACCAGTTTTCTATGTGTTATGGTTGTAGACAACCATCAAGTTATAGTAACCCAAGCTACTATGGAGGTAGAACAAAGATGTGTAGAAGAGACACTCTTAGAGCAACCTATGATTGAATGACTTGCTAATACAAGTATAGATGATATAGATGCTTTTTTTGTGAGGCAGTACCAAGTACCTCTCCCATCATCATTCCAAAGGAGGGAGAGTAGGAGAAGCTAGGTATGCTTGAGACACCATGAATTTTGGAACTCATGATTCAGTAGTCCTGAAATATGGACAAGGATTCCCACAAGTCTGATGTCAAACTAGACTATGTAGACAACACCCTCGATAGCACAGTCAGCATGGCATCCAACCACAAGGCTAGTTTGCATGAAAGAGGAATTGGGGGTAAACCATATAGTCTAGCAAGTTTTCTATCTCTAGGACTGATAGGTTTGCTGAACTCTCCAGCCTGCCTAGCTTGGCACTTGACTTGGTTGACGGTCTACCCAGAGACCATGTTAGGAGCTATTGAAATTATTTAGGATGAGCTAAATAGTTTGACAAGTTTTCTAACTAAAGGAACTTGCTACGCTACGATACGTTGCATAGCATAGTAGTCCTCAAGAAGACTAAACAGGTACCGAAGATGCACATTGATGATGACTAACTCTCCAGAGAATCTGCCCCACTTCACCATTGATGCATGAACAACATGACATAGCAAAAATGTGGAAAATTTTGTCCAAAATCCTATTCACTCAAGTGCTACACTGTGTTATGCTATGTAGCATAGCACAAGATAATAAGGATGTACTCTGAAAATACTACTACTCAGATGGCTATGAGGGAGTAGGCACATTTTCCCATGCTTCAACTATCGAACACGTTTGCTCCATTGACATGTTGGAACATGACCAACATTTTGTAACAAAATGTTTACAAAATAAGTCAAAATTCAAGCAACACAGGGTGCTACGCTATGCAACATAACATAGCGTAGCAAGGATAGAATGCATGGAGGCCCTTTTCTAGGTGGCTCTAGCAAGAAGATTGAACTTGTTCACACTTCAACCTCCAAAATTACCTATCCAAGTTAGCCCTCAGGCTCGAGCAAAGTTTCTTAACAAAGCATTGTAGATTAGATGAGGATGCATGTCATATTGGCTGCTACACTGTGCTACACTGCATAGCTTAGCACAACATAGCAAGGATGCAAAACACCAAGGTATCCCAAGGATGAACTCAGCAAGTCAAAAGGATTTTCAACATGAAAGACAAGGTTGCAGTTTCTTGCCTAGCCAAGCCTTAGATAGGTGTTTTCGGTTGTTAGGTAAGATTTCTCTCAAGGCTGGCAGCTATGCCATGCTACGCCACATAGCATAGCATAGTGTAGCATGTGAGCATTTATGCTACACAAATATGTTGGCATGCATAAGCAGTGTAGCACTGATGTGGAAAGCCCAAAGACATCTTTAGTTAGCTCTAGGACTTGTTGGAAACACTTACTCTCGTCTAGGCATATATTTAAAGGACAAAATCAGCAAGTTTGCATTTTTTTCACTCCCCCTTGACTATCCTCGAAGTTGTCCCTATGCTTGACCCTACTCACAATAGTAGGAAAGACGTAGTCATGGAGCATAGGATCCAATTTGCTTCCATTGTTGGCAGTGTACTAGATTCTGACATGTGCAATTTTAGTGGTATGGTCACAACATAGCAGTTTTCATACCTCGCATTACACAGCAACATGGCACAGTCATGTCCACACTCTATGGGACCCAAGACATGTGGCATCCAAACCACATTTTTCTCCTACTCCTTGTCCTATAAATACCCCAACAAACAACATTCAAGGGTTGGGCTTCTAGTTTCCTTTTGAAGAACTCCTTTGGGCATTAGTTGGCTATACACCCGGCAACCTCTCGATGTTCTAGCCACCAACATTTTTGGTCGCTATAGTTTTTTGGCATTAGAAGGAGGGACTTTTCTGCCCTTTTCTCATATCATAGGTAATCTTACATGTTTTCTATACCCCATCACCTATTAGCATAGATATGACACCCTTGTGGTTGTCTACGCACTATGTGGTGCAAACTAGTCGCAACGATGGTTCCTCTAGGACCCGGAAGGATGAAAGCCTCCAACCGATTGCTTACCTTACCTTGTTTAATTGTTTTATTAACTCATACCTTCTATACCTCGTGTGACATAGCAAACCTTATAGTGTAACACTCCTACTTAGAGTAGCAGGTGTAACTCTCTAGCACACCTGATTTCATTTTCTCTCTTTTATAGTTTTCACCTTACAAGACATGATGATACCTGCAACCATTGTTGCCAACACCTCAAACTTTGAGGTTCTCTAATTGGTTTAAAACATGAATAGTATTGAGTGAATACCCAACCCAATGCTAGCACCATGTTAGTCTCTTAGGTTGTGACATCTGTGACTTGAACAATTGGTACAAGATGTAGAGTGATATGACTTCCTCTACGCAAAGATCTAGGAAAATCTACCCTTGGATTGCAAGGAACTTAAAGCTAAATGTAACTTTGAGTTCCTCCACTAGAATGGGAGGGAATTCATCCCTACCCCTAACATCATCATCCCATTGATTGAATTGTATCAATGGATCTTGAATCAACTGATACGAGCGGGTAGGTCTAGGGAGTGGGATATGGCTGAAACACCGTGAAAATTTCGAGTCCCTGGTGGTTCAGCAAAAGGCTAGTGATTTAGGAAAAGGGTTGCAAGAAGGCATGGCACAACAAGTTCCTTCTAAAATCCTATCCTGCCATGCTATGTGGCATGGCACAAATGAATTCCAGAAGATAGAGCAAAGCGACGGGTGCACAACAGCAAGCTTTTGACTTTGCAAATTCTCTACGTTTTGAGAATCTTAACTTTTGGCATATTACGCTACATTACGTAACATGACGTAATGCAGTGTAATGTTAGAAAGCAATCCACCACAACATCAAAGTTGGAAAATGCCCAAAAGTACAGCAACGCTTAAATTTTTTATAAGTGTGCTATTTTATGCTAAGTTACGCTATGAAGTGTAATCTGGCATGGTGGAGCATAATCTAGCGTGGTGAAGCATAATCTAGCATGGTATAGTGTAATACAAGCATAGACAAAATGGCATAATACAAGCATCAATAGTCCATATGACACGATACACTCTCTGCTGTATTGTAGCATAATCAAGAAATCGTTTGTCACCAAAGCCCCAACAAGAGAAGTTTACGCTGTGTTATGCTTTAGAGCGTAAGGTGGTGTGGCACCGTAAGCTTCAACAACCGACACATCAAGTCAACGGCATTTTGTGAATTCAGGACACACATCATCTAAACCACATTTTTCTCTTGACCCTAATCTTATAAATACTCCAGGTGACAAAGATCCAGGGGTGGAAAAATTTTCTCCCAAGACTTAACAAATTTTCTTTGAGAGTGATTTTTCCCTTCCATTGATAATCATTGACAGCTTTTAACAAGAGAACAAAGAGGATCAGTAGTTGCAAGAATATCAAAGGAAATTGTCAAGAATCTCCAGTCAGGAATAGCAGGTGGACAAACATTTCTGCTTCGGACCGACTCCCTTGTACATTGCTGGAACGAGGTAGATCTACCTTTGCTTGCTTCATCTTTGAACAACTTTCTTGTTATTGGCACGTGCTTCACACAGATCGAAGTCTGCTTGTAATATTCATATTCAATATACTTTGTTCATGAGGTGAATCCCATATCTTGAGATTTCCCACGTTCTAAATCTGATCTCTTGTGCCTCATCTATACAAACCTTGCAAATCATTGTAAATCGATTTCATAGTTTTCAACTACCCGCTAAGTTAAGTTAACAATATCATATCTTCTCGTAAAGATCCATCATTTTATTATCCAAATATAACAAAATTTTTGCTGATCAAGTAAGTCCTTGTCTAATCGACAAGACCATTCAGGGCACCTCAGATTCGTTATCTCTCTAGCACGGTCCTTGCACAGATTCGGGGTTAAAAATGTGTATACAGACTTTCGTTTTGTATTTCTAGTGACCGACATTTTCCATCGTTACAGTTTTCTAGCTCATATTTGATTCATATTTTACAGGTGGTCTTGTAAGCTGTCTGCACCCATCGTCAATCAAACATAGATGTAATACCTTCGAGGTTATTTACAAGATTATGCAGTGCAAATCAGTCCCTGCGACGATTCCTTTGGAATCCTACAAGATATAAAGCCCCGATTATTACTTAGTTTGCTTCTACCCTTGTGATATTTATCCTTATCATCATTATTTACCAATCGAGTAGAGAATGACTACATCAACCACTGCCGTTGACACTTCCAGCCTTGAGAACCCTTGGACCATGCAAGTTACACCTCCTATGGTCGAGCAACCACTTAGTCCGGTACGACCATGCCACTCCCTCAGGCTACAAAACAAGGAGCTTGAGGAACACGCTCAACACAAGGAAAGCTACAATTTCCTTTGTGCTAAATTAGTAGCAAACCTTCCTATGTCTCCACAAGAATTTGAGGAAAAACAAGAGTACAAATTCATGTACTGCAACAGGAAGGAACTTATTCCTACACCTAGCGCTATCATACCCTTGATAGAGAAATAAAAGTGGATTCTAGATCAAATGCTGATGGCGAAGACATCGTCAGAGAAGCTAGAAGTATTGTTCTGTGATGAGACACTTCATGACGGGCAAGATGATCTAGACTCTCACTCTGAAGGAGGTAGTCATGCTAATTTCACCATGGCCCCTCCTTCCACAACATCTTGCGTAAATCCGTTGTTCATGATCACCATGCCTTTGATGTTATCCAACACCAACCGATTCTTGCATTCACTGCGTTTACATTTTCTCTCCCTAACTATCTTCCCAGGTGACAGTCCATCACAGATCACTCCTCATTAGGCACAATTACCTAATCCACCTCATCGTGTTCCTACGCTTACATTGCCACACATACATGCAACACCTATGTTGCAATTAGCTACAATACCAACCTTGGTCCCGACTCACACGACCAGGATGGCCACCATAGCATGGTGGGCGCCCAACATGCCTCTCACTGTGTAGCCTGCGCAAATAGCCCATCATCCCCATTTCCAAAGCTAGGACCCAAGGGTCCTAAATCTTGTCGCAGGATCACTTTCTATGCCCTCAGCTATACAAGAAGCATATCCAATGCCACAGCCGATGGTGGTCCCCCCATTCGCACCAACTACCGGGTGGTGGATGCCACAAGTAGCACCACTTGCAAGGACCATCCTAATAGCATTGACCATTAGTCAAGCTGCCGCCTCTGTTGCACTACCTGGTGTAATTTCTCCTACCATCCCACAAATGGCTTCGTAGCCTATGGGTCTGGACCAAGCTTTCTAGCTCATTCAGACCCTTACAGAAAAGGTCAAATGTCTCAAAGCTGATGATTATGACACGATACAGGTCATGGATTTCTACCATGATGATCCCATTAGTCCAACAATCCCTGTCCTATCATTACCACCAGGGATGTCCCTTCCACATTTTACAAAATATAATGGGGAAGGGGATCCCAATGGCCACTTGATCACTTTTAGGTTAGAGTCCTTATTATTGCAACAATGGCCACATACTATAATCCGTGTTTTTGCTATTTCCTTAACGGGTAAAGCTTTGGACTGGTATTGAGCCCTCCCACGTGCCTCCATTTCAACTTTGAAGGAGCTGTTAACTCAGTTTGTGACACGTTTCAAATATAACTTAAAGCCAGAAGTCAAACTAGACCAGCTCATGGGAGTTAAGTAAGACGCACTTGAGCCAGTCCAAAAGTTTATACAGCGGTGGAACACCACCTTGAATAAAATCTGCGAACCCATCGTGGAGGCCCATCTACTAGAAATATTCAAGGGAGTAGTAAACAACTTTATCAAATCTAAGCTGTATTACCTCATTCCCCGCTCTCTCAACCAAGCCTTCGCTCAAACTAAAAGTATTCAAGACATGATGGAGGCTAGCAAAGATCCGACATATGTGGTCTACAAGAATGCCCACAAAAAAGGTAAGGACAAAGACAAAGCCATGATGACTACAATTGCAGCGGTTGCTGAAGGGGCCAAGAAGAAGAAAAATAATAAGAAAACACCCGCAGAGCCTGCTGAGCCAACAAATAGCTCAAACGGTACTAATAAAGAAACCCATTTTGCCCCTAAAGCACCTCTGTAGTCGAGGCCTAAATTTGAGGTAGGATCGCTCAAACTATGCGACCTTACCTATAAAGGTTTCTGAACACCTCAAACAATTACTAGGAACTGGCCATATTTGACACAAGACGGTGTCTGAGGAGGCTCTAAAATACCACAGACGCCATTGTGAGCTACTCAAGAACCCTGCTTTGGCCCAACCTAATGAACCACCAGTTCCTAAAAACTTTAAGTTGGATTGGTTCTGCGACTACCACCAATTTTGTGGCCATGAAACGGACTACTGCTGGGCGTTGAAGGATGACATTCAATGTCTGATTGATCAAGGTGACTTGATCTCAGATAGCAATAACCTGACACTCCTGAAAAACTAGGACATGCATGTGTACCAAGACCCTTTGAATGCAAATAATGCAGGGTACACAATCAATGTGGTAGGGGTAGAGGATGATAATTAGATGTAGCCGACGCAGCCTTTCATGTTGCGAACGCATCCTCACTCATCCCAAACAATAGGTTCGTTAGCAACGGCCAGTGGCACTCCAAGGTAGCCTTTCATTCTTCGAACTCCAACTCAAAATACTTCCAAATAGCCCCCTATCATTAAAGCTACGGCCCAACTTGCACCCACATCTAGGGTACCCTTAGTCATCAGGGTGCCAAAATCATCAACTACCCTTCCTGTGTAGGGACAATCTTCTAAATCAAACCCTCGTACTATTGATACGGCCAAGGACCCTCTTACGCTGGGGTTTCCAAAACCTCAACCCCTCGCTTCTGTACCCTTGGCCCCACTTACTAAAAATGACAAGGTCACACGAATGCAAATATCCCCTCCTGGCCAAAGGAACCTCAGCCAAATGTCACTCCTCCCCGTAAAATTCACCTCTTAGGGTGAATGGAAGAGTAAAAGGGTGACAAACAGCCCGATCATGGGCAGGATCTCTTCAATGCCCTGGAACAAGTCAAATAGGCTCTGAAACAAAAAAATACAACATTGAGCCTTTATGACTTGCTCATGACGTCGCAGACACATCGTGAGGCTATGGTTTGCATGCTAACGTCCATACCTGTGGACGAAAGCCTACCGGGGGACAAAGAAGCAATTCATTCTATCATGCTTCCCCTTGCTGTTAAAAAGCCTGATCCTACCTGATTGACCTTTTACGATGAATCCATCAAGGACAATCCTGAAGGTCAAGTGACAATGGTGCCCATGTTCATCACCATCCCGGTCGGCCAATACCAAATACGGAGGGTACATGTGGATGATGGGGCGGCCACTAATGTCATCCCTTATCCCATAGTGGATAAATTATGTCTGAACGATTAGATCATTCCTACAACGATGTCGTGCCTAAAGTCGTTTAACGAGGAACGAGTGCAGGTCAAAGGGACGGTCCACATCAACTTTATGGTAGGGGACCAGTTCCCCATAGATGCTACATTTATCATGGTCGAGGAAATTCCTGGATTCAATTTGATTCTTGGGAGGTCTTGGTTAGCCCAACTGAGGGCAGTTTCGTCACCCATTCATCAGGAGATCCATTTTCCCTACACAGGAGGAGAGGTGGTCATCCATGGTGATGAAATAACCCCTCAGGATATTAATAACATAGAAACAGAACAAGGGTTGGAAATCGAAACATCTGAGACTCAATCCCCTATCCAAATACCCAAGCAAGCCGAAAGAGTGGTTGATGATAGCCTAACTTGGGCAGAGCTACCATTCCAAGGAGAGGATGGTGATGCGAAAGAAAAAAGCCATAAATCTCCCCATCCTTATGCACCATTAAAGATCAAAGAAATTAAGAAATGGCTATAAAGTTATCCAACAAATGACGTTGTCCAAATATTACAGTTCCATCATCTATTCTATGCACACTTACCCATTATAATTTATGCATGTTTTTTTACGCTTTCCATTAGCTAGTCTCATTATGCTTATGTTTATCTTCATGGGTATGTTTACATTTCCACCAGTCATCTTCAAAGGCCCGAAATGGCCTTAAACTAGCAATGGCATTTATGCTCTGTACTTGAATTTCCTTTACACTATGTACCAGAAATTTGTTTACGCTTGGTACCTTAAACTACTCAAAAGGCTCAAAACGGCCTTAAACTATCCAAGGCCCAAAACGGCCTTAAACTATCCATGGCCCAAAATGGCCTTAAATTATCCATGGCCCACAATGGCTTTAAACTACCTATTTCAATCACACCTTACCCTTGCACTACTCAAAAGCTCAAAATGGCCGTAAACTAACAATTTCATTTACGTTTTACATTTGAACAATTTAGCAGCCCACAATGGCTTCAAACTAGTAACCGCATTGATGCTACGCTCTTAAAATTAATCACAATTTATCATAACGTCAAAACCTATGATACGCTTTACATAAAGAGAAAACAACAAAAAGAACATCAAAATTAATACCGAAATTTGTTTCAAATTTGTTAAAAGAAAAAATATTGTCTCTTGTTTCGTTACACCACAATAAAACCCAAGGCTAATTTAGCCACACTACGCATCCCCCTTGTTACCACTGTCTTCTGCATCCCCTAGTTCAACTTCTACTATGAGGCNCCCAAGGCTAATTTAGCCACACTACGCATCCCCCTTGTTACCACTGTCTTCTGCATCCCCTAGTTCAACTTCTACTCTGAGGCGGTCATCCTCATAAGGGCTACCCTTTGCATGAGGGACCCCTTCGTAAGGGTGACCCTCTTCGTGAGGCTCTTTAGTAGGGGGTTGATCACCATGACATTGACTAGCTTCATTATGCTCTATTTTTTGTAAACCCTCTTCATGAGGACCACCACATTCGTTAGCTTCATCCTGTTGAGGATTCTCCTCAGGTCTTTCCTGCGATCAGACATGATACATATATTAACATATTCATTAAAACTAGGTATAATAAAAATGCAATAATACTGCAACTTACCTGTGATGGTCCCACATCAGCAGCAAAGGGGACTTGTTCTAAGCCAATCCATAGACGTCACATGATTTCGTCCTTGGTGAGCTCAGACCAAACCCCTTCCCCTAGATTAGTTCCAGCCTTAACCTTCCCCTTCTCCAAGGGAGTCCATCAGGGTGGTTCGGGGAAGAATGAAGGGATGGTAGTCTCGCCTCTAGGAAGAGTCACTTCCCTTTCCAGAGAGGCACTCACCATCACTTGCTCCTGGAACTTTTCAAATGCTTTCGAAGCACCAATAATGTCAAGAAACAGCCGAAGGGACTAATCCTCAATGACAGAGTCCCTATAATGTTGATGATAGGCAGAGATTTCTTATTTGTAGACCTATTTATGATCTTTTTGCATATGGCCCCACTCTTGGATACTCGTGCTAAAGTCCTTCCAATCCTAGTTCTTCTAAGCTAGGAGTTCCATTTGCATACATTGCTCGACCAGTTCACGGCTAGTTTGGACACTGTTCATGAAGACACTCCAATAACGGGCGTAGTCAATAACAACTGTCCTCCATTCCTCGCTTCCCATTCCCTGGGCTTGCAGGAATTCATTCCGTGATCTTAGATCCCCAACATCATCACGTAGGGCCACCCTCTCCTTCTTCGACCTTTGCAACCTCTTCCAAAGGTCCTCATTTATGCTTTGACATTCCCATAAGGAGCGAATCGAGCGTACGGAACATTTACACATCTCATCGTAAATGTTGCATGGTATGATGGTTGCTTCTGATGGGGGTTTAGTTGCGTCTAGATCGATAGGCTCTAACGGATCCCATCTAAGGCAAGCTCCTAATAGCACAAAATGACAGTTTGGCATAATTAGGTAGTGTAATGCTGCAGTAAAATAATTTCTGCGTAATGACTGTAACATACCAGCTTTAGGATCAATTCGCTCAGAGCGACTGATCATGTCTTGGACGAAGCCTTCCATAAAGGCGAATTTATCAGGAAATTTGCGCCAAGATCGAGTCGCCACTATCACCAAGTGTACGCCTTGGTCACCTGTTACGCAGAATACATTCCATATAAGGACATGAGTGAGACATTACGATGACTTGTACAACCTTTAGAACTTGTCTAGAGTCTACTATACTACAAGAATTAATTTTATCGAGTAAGAAACCACTTGCCTTGTCTAGTTCCAGCCGAAAGGGCTTCAGCATCCCCAACTACTACTTCCTCTTTCTGCACAGGAGTTTGCTCACTCCTCACCTTATTGACTAGGGCCTCCTCTTCCGAAATCGATGGACCTTCTCTGCACTATAAGACTATAGCCCCTGTTTTAGGGGTCAACCATTCCACAACCCTTTCCTTCACTGTCATACAACATAACTATTTAACATAAGATTTCACTTTTGTTCAACGAATATTACATTACGCAATGGAATCTCTACATAAATCATAACCACTAACACATTTCACCACTTACTGCTTGGAGGATTGCTCCTCTGAAACTTGATCTATATTTTCTTCCCCACGCCACCCACTGGTTCGGCAGATTCCTCGGTCAAACGAGGCTTTTTCCGTGGCACTGATGAATCCACTATCTCAGCGGCCAGATGCTTCCCCCTCGATACATCGCTAGTGTAAGAAGGGGGTGCCCCACCCATGCTATCTTCACCTCGCGTTTGAGGTACCACCATGCCTTTAGTTGTTACTGACAACGAATCCCCAATCCCTTTAGGAAGGTCTTACGACTAGATAGTGCCAAAGACATGAGAAATCCATGGTTTGGAAATCTGGCTGCGGTCTTGTTGCACCCAGACCCCATTCCTTTGAACTACCAAGAATTCGGCAAAACACCAAAAACAAGCTATGAAGAAGGTGAAATGCACATTGAAACGGGACTCAATCTTCTTGCGAAGCCTGACCATCTCAATGCGCAAGCCTTCGGCAAAATAGCTTGCCCAGTTGAATCGTGTCCCCTCCTCTAGGACCTCTTGCATAATTTGGGCTTGCTCAATGGTGAGGAATATCCCTTGCGAGAGTGTCTTGGGGTAGGCCTGGGCCTAGAAAAGAGGGTAAATAGTATGGGCTACGTCCAACTCGATCCTTTCAGCGAGGATTCCCTTGACTGCCTTCTTAACCCCTAGCCACTCCTTTATCTCTTACTGGTACTTGGCACTCCTCTTCAATTTTTCATCTATAGGAAAACCATCAGACGGAACGCCGAAGAGATCGGCAAATAGTTGAGCATCAATGTCAAAATTTACGTGCACATTATGCATGTGTATGCAGAGATGCTTAGCTTCTTCATTGAAGGAGTTGACTAGGGTCAACATTTCACCTGCAGTAGTATCAGGGGTTATGGCCAAGAAAAGATCTATCAGTCCAGCCTCCTGAAGGTTATTGGTTACCACAATCGGGGCCGCTCTATGGCCAAGCTAGCATTGTGCCTCCTTTATATCATCATAACGGAAGAGAAGATTGTTGGCCTCGTGACTGGAGGCCATGATCGTAATCTCCCATGATTCCTTGAATGCTAACACAAAACAATAGGTAAGCCGAGGTAGCAGAAAATGAAACCACTTTATACAAAAACACCTACTGATAACATTGATGCAATTCATCATCATAATAAAGCTTACCAGGTCCAAAAGGTAAAGGAAATGAAGGGATTTTCCTTCACACATCTGTAATGGTAAGGGAAGGGTCCAAAGTCCACTCCCTATCTAGCCATTTGAGTTTCTTGCATCTAGCAAAGAAGTTAGCATAATGGGTAGGGTATTTTGGGATCTCAAATGCCAGTTGTTCCATGACAGCAGCCCGTACGTTGCTGATAGAGGTAAACTCCCCTATAGCCCTCTCGGCCAATGATAATGTATCATTATTTCCCAGAAGATCACTTTCATTGATAAAAAATCTACACCATAAACAATCTCTCTATGCTCAATATGCATCTAAATAGTAGTTAGCACATTACAATACTGCAAAGTGAAAATAAACTTACCTACCTGCATAATGCACGGTACCAGGTGGATTATGAAAGTAAGTTGTGAGATGATGAGCCATGAACAAAGTGTTATAGGCATGGTAGAAGTTAAACCTGGGCATCTCCTAGATCTTGCCCAAACGCCTCAAACCCCTGGTGCTCTGTTCGCAGTCTTGCACCAGCACAGTTTCAATCGCATCATCTGATAGAAATGCCAAGATACTCTGTGTCAAACCAACCAATAGAATCTCTAAAATGGCAGCAGCTTCATTGCCTGGTAGATGCGACTAGACGATTATGCTGTAATTACAAAGAAAAAATTGCAGAAAATCCCGTGTGCCCCTTCGGAACCATAACACCTCCTCCTTTATACGAGCATGAGGAGGAGGAACATTGGCCGCGGGAACATGAATGCAGCATAGAATGCCCACGATGTCCAAAACGATTAGGATGAGCTTTAGCATGATATTGTACAATAAAAAAAATGTATTACTATTAGACAAACTAGTTAGACATGAACATTCATCACGCTACACTAGGGTTCACATGATTCCTAGAAAATTAGAGGGTATGCTAAAGACGCATGACGAAAATCACCCAAACCCTTGCAACAACGCAAGTTCAGTCTCTGATAATGACGATGAAAGAAACATTGTGTATTACCCCAGTGCATCATATAACTATTACAAATGATAAACAAGAAAAGAAATAAAAAATTCGATTACGCCATGCATGGATACAGTACTTAGATTTTATCAGCTATACATTACATCTACACAGTATTACTTCATATTCCCTAAACTTTCATAATAATACGAAGTCTATCAAACCACAATATCCCAGCCAGCGTAAACAAACATTAACGCCTGATGCAACATGCATATTCAAAATAAAAATAACTACGATGCTATAACAAATGTGACACTAGTGCAAAAGGGTAGACAGTGACTTACCGATTAAGCAGAGTAATTTCTCGAGCCTCTACTCTGGCCTAAGAAGCCCGCTGCAGACTCTCTTGCACTTCATCAATCCTGGTCAACTTGGTGTTCTTTCCCTTGATCTTTGGTGCCATGGCTGCAATCGAACAAAACCTTCGTAAAGCTATCTACTCACACCTTGGTTACACTCCCTGCTTGATATAGCTAAATCCAAATTCGTGATATCGGTAACCTGTTCTGAGTATGAACCACTAGTTTCTAAATAAAATGCTTCAAACTAACTGATTCTTTCTGTTCGATCGATGCAAAACTTTCCTGAAATGCTACTGTTAGTATGACATGGAACATGAAGATTAGGGCATTAATTTCGTAGATATCGTGCAAGTTACGGTCCGAAACGACCCTAAACTAATACATAGTTTATAATCTTGTAATTTAGTTGCATTAACTGTGGTCTGTGCAAGCTTTCAAATCCAATTATTTCGACACGTTAGATGCGCCATGTTACACCTTTCATCTTGCATCATACGCTAGTATCTAGGATGCCTAGCTCGTCATTTTTTAAAAAACTATGCGTATTTATAACGCTCCACTAAGACCTTAAACTAGAAGCTTCTCTAACATGCAATTCTAATGCAAGAAAAACAAAATTTTATCTTTTAACATATTGGCAGAAAAACAATGTAACAACTTCCATTTTTGGTGATTTTGCAGGGCCACTTGCAAATGGACGCAGCTTTATCCACACCCTTAGCCTTAACAAGGGTGCATGGGAAGATCATTAGATAGTTTGACCACACGCTAGTAGGAACAAACCTTTTCCTTTATGATGCAATGATAGCAACATTGGAAACATCCCTAGATTGGCCAGAACATCTAGCTTGAACACTCGACCTGGAGGCTGGTGATGTACCCAAGGACCCTCTCAGCGAGGTCCTTGTGGTTATGCACAAGGATGAAAATAAAACTCTTAGGGTTAGTTCCCTCCTAGACCAACAAATTCAAAGTGACATAACCCAAGTTCTCCAAGACAATCCTGCTAAACCTGAGATTAATAAAGCACAACATAATCTTAGACTCACTCATCAAACCAATTAGATAGAAGGCACAAAAGATTAAGCCAAAAATTGCACTAGGAGTGCATAATGAAATCACCAAGTTGTACCAGGATGGTTTCATTCATGTGGTCGATTACTCAGACTGGGTATCCAACATCATAGTTGTCTCTAAGAAAATAGGAGGCATATGCATCTTCATAGACTTCCGGGATCTGAACAAAGCTACGATTAAGAAAAACTTCCCATTATCGAGTATCGACCAACTGATCGACACAATAGCTAGTCATGTGCTCCTATACTTTATGGATGGATTTTTAGGCTATAATCAAATTTGTATTAATCCAAAACATCAATTGACTACAACATTCATGACACCTTGGGATACCTTCTGTTATACTATGATGTCTTTTGGGCTAAAGAACGCCGGAGCAACGTATCAGCGAGCCATGACATACATCTTTAGTGATTATCTCTTAGGGATATTGAATGACTACGTAGATGACATAGCTATCAAACCTATAAAATTAGAAGATCATTCAGAAGACCTAGAGTTAGTCCTTAAATGATGTCTCAAACATGACTTACGGCTCAACCTAATGAAATGTGTATTCGGAGTTAAATCCGAATGTATGTTGGGGTTTGTGGTATTAGAGACTAGCATCCAAGTTGACCCTAACAAGGTCAAAGCCATCATTGATTTAACTTCACCTACAAACCTCAAAGAACTACATGGGTTACAAAGCAGGCTTCAATTTATTAGGCAGTTCATTTCAAAATTAACAAATAAATTACACCCCATGCAACATCTCCTGAAGAAGGGCGTTAATTTTGAATGGAATGATGATTGCCAGTGTGCATTTGACAATTTAGAAAAAGAGCTGCAACATTTGCCAATGGTTTTCCCACCACAAAGGAATTAGCCTTTTTACATCTATCTAGCAAACTTGGACGTGTCCATAGCTGCGCTACTTTGCCAAAAAAGAAGCGACAGATTAGAAACTCCTATCTATTACCTTAGTCACGCTCTATTTGTGTATGAGACAAGGTATAATGAAGTGGAGAGTAACTTCTTGGCATTGGTTTTCGCACTAAAAAAATGTAGGCATTATCTCTTCCACAATCAGGTCAATATCATTTGCAAAAATAATGTTCTACAAGCTATCTCAAACAACTTGTATGAGAGTAGTAGAATAGCTCGCTGGAAGGCTATCACAATAGAATTCAATTTACATTATGTTGTCCAGTCGTCCATGAAAGGCCAGGCTATAGCTAACCAATTAGCAACATCATTGATTAACGATCGAGCTACAATAGAACCGGAATTCCCAGATGAACATGTACATAGTTTAAGCCCTGTGTCAGTAGGCCTTGAAGTGACGTTATACTTTGATGAGGCTTCAACCACTAGAGGCGGTAGTGTCGCCACTATTATTACACTTTCTCCTAAGGATGTACATCCATCGACTTACCGCCTGACATTCCCTTGTATGAACAATGTGGTAGAGTATGAGGGGCTCCTCAGAGGATTGTTGATAGCTAGAGAACATAAAGTTTAACATCTGGAAATCCAAGGTGATTCGATGCTTTTTATTAATCAAATCACAGGAGTCTACGCCTGCAAGGCTGTTCACTTATAGCCCTACTTCGATATGGCTAAAGATCTCCTGAAACAATTTGTGACAACCGATGCCCAACACGTGCTACTTAATGAAAACGCTGTGGCCGATGCATTGGCCACATTGGCGCTAAACGTATCGCCACACTTTTTTGCCACTTAGCCCTATTTAATGATGGAGTGCATAGATCCTATCATTCAAGTGGTGCAAATCTCTTCATTAAATGTAGGAGGAGCACCAGAATGGTACGATGACATTAAGACTTACCTTCTGCATGGTGAACCACCACATGAGCTAACACATGCGCAAAAAGATGTAGTGCACAAGCGTGCTAGAAAATAGGTCATCCTTGGAGACAGTACTCTCTGTAGACGCTACTTTGATGGGGTGTTGCTAACCTGCATTAACAATGACCAAGCACAACAAATAGTTAACGAATTCCACTAGGGGCTGTGCGGAGGACACGTAGCCCCGCGAGCAATGGTCGTTAAAATTAGATGCCTAGGGTATTATTGGCCATACATGGAAAAATATTTTCATGCCAAGGTTAAGACATGTGATACCTACCAGTGTTACGCAAATCTAATACATGTGTCACCAACTGAGTTGCATACTACACAGATCACTTGGCCATTCCAACGATGGGGACTAGATATTATAGGCCCTATCATGCCTAAATCTTCCGTAGGACATAGCTTCATTATCACCGCCACTGAGTATTTCACGAAGTGGGTCGAAGAAAATCCCCTACAAAATATTACATCTCAACAGATTTTCCATTTCATCTTAGACAATATAGTAACCATATTTTGGCTTCCTATGACTATTGTGACCGACAATGGGCCATAATTTAGTAGTATTGAAACCAAATCTTTTTGCAATAATCTTGGCATCAAGAAATCTTTTTCTTCACCCTATTACCCATAAGAAAATGGTCAAGCAAAAGCAACAAACAAGGTAATCATCAATTTTCTTAAGAAGATGCTCAGAAACAATAAAAAATGGTGGCATGAAAAAATCCTCTACGTGCTATGGACATATCATACGACGTGCAGAACAACTATATACAAGATGCCCTATAGCCTAGTCTATGGATCCGAAGCAGTGTTGCCCTTGGAATTACAAGTTCCCTCATTGTGGATGGTCCTCTCCATGGTTATAAATGAGAATCAACACAACAAGTCTAGAATCATGGATTTGGACTCAGTAGAGGAGAAGTGCATCCAAACTCTCAATACCATTGAAAGATATCATGACAAGAAAAGATAGAAGCACTGGCACAATCTGCACCAGTGATCGATCAATAAGGGAGACTTAGTTCTCAAGGCCATTCGTGAACCAGTAGGCAAGTTCTCTGCAAACTGGGAAGGCCCTTTCTTGGTCATTAGCGCATATGGCAAAGGAGCATTCAAGTTAGTAGATATCAATGGCAATGAGCTATCAAATCCAGTGAATCATCTGTATCTCAAGCGGTACCACATCTAAGCATCGACTCAGCTCAAAATCAGGTAACAAATGTCCGATATGACATAAAATTAGCAAAGTTGTAAACATCCGCTATGACGTAAAACTGGCAATTCTTGCATGCATCTGCCAAGATTCTAAACTGGCAAGGTTTCTAACCATCCACCATGACGTGAAACTGCCAAGGTAAGTACATGTCTGCTGAGATGCTAAATTAGCACAAACTTCTCATTGGGTCACGACATAAAACTAATAGCCACAACGTGGTCTGCTAGGACCATAAACTATCTCTTCCATTGTCTTCTACGACGTAAAACTAGCAAGTTTCAATCTGCGTAGACATTAAATCGGGACCACGGTCTACTGAGACTTAAAACCAGCAACAACAGTCAACCAGGACCCAAAATTGGAATTTCTCAATAGGCAATCCATGAAGCAAGTGAGTGTGATTACTCTTACGCTGCATCCCTGCCAGATAGAGTGGGTAACAAGTTGGAATAGATGCAATGCTGCTACCCCATTGGCATCCTACTGACTCCTCAGACATGCTGAAAGGCATACTATTGACCCCTCGGAGATGTTGCTACGATAGCCACTTCGTAGTTGCAGATCCTGGGATCAACTTCACTACTTAGGGCCCTAAAGAAACTACGACCATCCATAGCCTCAGCGGCCTCCATCCATCGCCGTCACCAGATTCTGGCTTACCAGATTCATCTGACATGTTCTATGCCCATTCCTTTGAGCAAGATGAATCTGGCTGTCAACAGCAATTTCATGAACCGTGACATCAACATTGAGACCCTTGCTGCTTGCTACGGTCCCAGTTTCAATGGTCTACACTCTCCTTGTTGCATTGGATGGTGCTTGTTTCAACAGCTTCCCTCCTTAGCGATTAGGACATTTTTTTCTAGCTTTGGCTCTCTATTTTTTGTTAAGTTTGGTAGGTTACTTGTTATGAAAGAGTTGATCAAGAACACTTTCATTGGAAGGTGAGGTGTTATGGTGTTCTAAGGTGGCTGCTCAGACTAGCCTGGCTACTTGGAAGTGCAAACCCTACCTCTCCCTACATTGGATATATAACTTTGTTTTCCTATTTCCTTATCCTTACAATTGTCTCTACCTTATTCTCTTCTTTTAAAGAACGTGAGCATTAAGTCGATCATTTTACATCATCATGTCCATGAACAGGCGTAACACAGCTCGCATTGTGGGATGCAATCTGTATTTTTTTTTTAAAAAAAGTGCAGGGTAACACTTGGCAAAATGGATGTAAAACAACTCATCTAGGCCATGCAGGCATAATGTAACTCATCCTTGCATGCCCTCTATATGCAATATGCCAACATAACCTTTCGTAAACACATTAGCTAAAAGATGTAATGACTTGTTCGAAAAAGCTTCATGTTCATGCATTTGAGTCTTCCCCAAACCTACCATCTCTAACTCCTATAAGATCCCTCCTGTACCCTATGGACCTCCATCCTTACACTTCTAAGTTTGACAGAACAACATTTGAGCAGTCTCCGACAGACGTTGTTGATACCTTTACCTTTCTAGTGTTTCATGTTCTTTGTTGATGTCTTTCAGGCAAGCCCTCTAAACGTCAACAAAGAGGGGCCATTGAAACACAGTGAAAATTTTGAGGCCTCGGCGGTTCAGCAAAAGGCTGGTGATTCAGGAAAAGGGTTGCAACAAGACGCGGCACAGCAAGTTCCTTCTAAAAGCCTATCCTACCACACTGCATGTCATAGCACAAATGAATTCCAGAAGACAAAGCAAAGCAACAGGTGCACAGCGGCAAGCTTTCGACTTTGCAAATTCTCTATGTTTTGAGAATCTTAAATTTTGGCATATTACGCTACGTTACGCAACATGACGTAATGTAGCATAATGTCAAAATGAAATTCTCGACAACATCAAAGACAGAAAATGCCCACAACTTCAGCAATGCTTAAATTTTTTATAAGTGCGCTATTTCACACTAAGTTACGCTATGAAGCATAATCTGGCTTGGTGGAGCGTAATCTGGCATGGTGTAGTGTAATCTAGCATGGTGCAACGTAATACAAGCATAGACAAAATGGCATAATACAAGAATCAGTAGTCCATACGACACAATACGCTATCCAGCGTATTGTAGCGTAATCAAGAAATCATTTGTCGCCAAAGCCCCAACAAGAGCAATTTACACTGCATTATGTTTTAGAGCGTAAGGTGGTGTGGTGCCGCAAGCTTCAACAATCGACACATGAAGTCAACAGAATTTTGTGAATTCAGGACATGCATCATCTAAACCACGTTTTTCTCTTGACCCTAATCCTATAAATACTCCAGTTGACAAAGATCAAGGGGTGGGCAAAAATTTCTCCCAAGACTTAACAAATTTTCTTTGAGAGTGATTTTTCCCTTCCGTTGATAATTGTTGACAGCTTTTAACAAGAGAACAAAGAGGATTAGCAGTCACAAGAATATCAAAGAAAATTGGCAAGAATCTCTAGTCAGGAATAGTAGGTGGATAGACATTTTTGCTTCAGACCGACTTCCTTATACACCACTGGAACGAGGTAGATCGACCTTTGCTTACCTCATCTTTGAATAGCTTTCTTATTATTGGCACGTTCTTCGCATAGATCGAAGTCTGCTTGTAATAGTCATATTCAATATACTTTGTTCATGAGGTGAATCCCAGATCTTGAGATTGCCTCCATTCTAAATCTGATCTCTTGTGCCTCATCTATACAAAGCTTGCAAATCATCATAAATCGATTTCATCGGTTTTAACTACCCACTAAGTTAACAATATCATATCTTCTCATAAAGATCCATCATTTTATTATCCAAATATCACAAAATTTTTACTGATCAAGTAAGTCCCTATCTGGTAGAAAAGACCGGGGTTATCTCTCCAGCACAGTCCTTGCACAGATCCGGTGTTAAAACTGTGTACACGGAATTTTGTTTGGTATTTCTAGCAACCAACATTTTCCGTCATTACAATGGCTTCCCACTATGATGAGGTGTTTTAGGAAAAATAGGAAGACCTGGACTCCCACTTTGAAGGTGGTGGCTAGAACTATGCTATGGTTATTCCTCCCACTACTATCTTTTGGTCAAACCCACTCTTTTCTTCTGCCCCCATTCATGGTTACCACAACCCACACCTTTGTTAGCTATGGACAGCCATCTCGTACATTCAACATACCAGCAAGTGGGCCCATCAACTTCTTTTCTAGTCATCCCTTCTTCCCACTCTGTCCTACCATCGTACCAAGCATCAGTCATGGCTACACTACCATACATGCAAATCATGCCTACATCATAGCTGCATAGAACTTTCGCTTCCATTTCCTCATCTACACTCATCCCACCACCAGTAGCCAACCTAGTCTCAACCACGTGGTGGGCACCAACTACTTCTTTTTCTATTGTGCAACCTTCTCTAATGTTGCACTATGTGCAACCCCAAGTGCACCATATTCTACACATAGTATAACCAAACACAGGGCTATGGGCTGCCCCATCAACTAGGCAAGTTACAAACCCCACAGCCCCACCAGCGGCCATAGCCCCAATAGCACCACCCACTGGCTGGTGGACTTCCCAAGTAATACCATTTGCAGGAGTGGCCCCAATAGCACTCCCCATGGATCAAGCCACTACCCTTACAACACCACCAATGATGGCTGCTCAAGTAGCCCCACAATCATTAGCAACATCCTCTAGTATAGATCAAGCTTTTTAACTTATCTAGACCCTCACTGCGGAAATTAAACACCTCAAATACACCAGTTCTGACATGGTGTAGGTCATGGATTTTTACCATGATGATCCCATCAGCTTGACAATCCCCATGATTATGTTACCCCCTAGGGTGCCACTCCCCCAATTCACAAAATACAACAGGGAGGATGATCCTAACACACATTTGGTAATGTTTAGATCTAAATCTCTACTATTGTAACAATGGCCCCACACTATCATCTACATCTTTGCCATGTGTTTGATAGGCAAAGCTCTAGACTAGTACTATGCACTCCCATGTGCCTCCATCTCAACTTTGAAAGAGCTGTCAAGTTAGCTTGTTAGCTGCTTCAATTATAACTTGAAACCATAGGTCATGCTGGACTAGCTAAGGAGCGTCAAGCAAGATCTGTTGGAGTCTGTGAAAAGATTCATACAGTGGTGGAGCACCACCTTGAATGAGATACGTGAGCCTATCGCTGAGGCCCACTTGTTGGCTATGTTCAAGGGAGAAATAAATGACTTTATTAAGTTTAAACTCTCTTACCTAGCACCACACTCTCTTAGCCAAGCCTTTGCTTAGACCAAGAGCATTCAGGATGTAGACAAGGCTAGCAAAGACCCATCTTATGTCACATATAAAAACACACACCTCAAGAAAGACAAAGAGAAGGGCAAGGCCACAACAACCACTGTGGCCGCTATGGCTAATGAGACTAAGCCCAAAAATAGCAACAAAAAAAAGGTAGCCATAGCACTTGAGACATCAACCTAGCCTAAGCCCAACTTCGAATGTAAGGATCACTCCAAATACACTCCTTTAATCGTTAAGACTTCGGAACTCCTAAAGCAACTGTTGAGAGATGGGTATATATAGCATAAACGGACATTGAAGGAAGTAATTAAATGGCATCAATGCTATAGTGAACTTCTTAGGAACCCCTCTTTGGCCATGCCCAATGAACTGCCAGTTCCTAAGAACTTCAAGCCAGAATGGTTCTATGGCTACCATCAATTTTGTGGTCATGATATGGACTATTTTTTAGCATTGAAGGATGATATCCTACGCATGATCGACCAGGAAAAGTTGCTTCTAGATGAAAGTAGTCTTGATTGCCCTGAAAACCAATCAATGCATGTTTACAAGGATCCCCTAAATACCAATAAAGCAGGGTACACAATCAATATCATTGGCATTGATAGCAACCCAGAACCACTACAACAACCATTCATGGTGCATGCACCTCACCATAATGTAGCAACCAATAATAGCAAAAACAACATCACAACAATCATTCATCCTTAAAGTTTCTCCTGAGACATCCACCCCTGTACCCTTTGTGCTCAAAGTTGCATTGCCGCTCATGCCAGCACCACAGGCACCATTTGTCATTAAGGTGCCAAAACATTCAAGTGCCTCTACCACACAAAGCCAATCAATGAAAATAGCACCATAGCCTTCCCTTTTAAAAAAATGGAAAGAGCGTTTTGTGGACAAGATGTCCAGGGAACACACTACATTAGGTCCTCCCAAACCTGCCTCCTTGTCCTCAATGCCCATGTCCCCCTCATCATTAGCAACTAATAACTCCACATAGACACAATTGTCACCTTCTTGCCCGAGGAAGCCTAGTTCTCAACCTGAAACTGTCCCCCATTGGGAGATTTGTCTCTTAGGATGAATGGAGGAGGAAAAGGATGGCAAAAAACAAGATGGTGGACATGATCTTCTCAACATCCTTACTCAAGTCAAATAGGCCCTAAAATAGAAAAATATAACTTTGAGCCTATATGACTTGGTAATGACTTCCACTGCGCACCACAAGGCCATGGTTCGCATATTAACGTCTATCCTGATGGACAAAAACATACTGGTTGAAGAGAAAGCAATCCATTCTTTCATGCTCCCCTCTATGGCTGAGGAACCATGGCCAATTTAGTTAACATTTTATGATGAGTCCATTAAGGATTACCCTAAAAAGGGTTAGGTGACAATGACACCTATGTTCATCACAATTTGAGTCAATCATTACAAGATCCAAAGGGTACACGTTGATGATGGGGCCACTACTAATGTCATCCCCTTTCCCATAGTGGACAAATTGGGCTTGGTCAATCAAATCAAGCCCATGACAACTTTCTACTTAAAATCATTTAATGGGGTACATGTGCTATTAAAAGGAATTATCCATATTAACTTTGTGGTAGGGGACTAGTTCCTCACAAGTGTAGTGTTCATAGTGATAGAGGAGATGTCTAGGTTCAACCTAATCCTGGGGATATCATGGTCGGCCCAATTAAGGGCTATTTCCTCATCAATACACTAGGAAATCCACTTACCCTACATGAGAGGGGAAGTGGTAATTCACAGTGATGAAGTAGCTCCCTGAGCCATAAACAACGTAGGAATGGAGCAAGGTTTAGAGATTGAAATCTTTGAAAACCATGCCCCCATTCAAACTAAAATGCTTGAACAAGTCAAAACTATTCCAAATGAAGAAGCAACAAGGGCTAAGCTACCCTTTTAGCTGGTAGACGATGACATAGAGGAGTATCATAATAAAGCCTCTTAGCCATATGCATCATCAAGCCCACGATGGATTAGGAAGCAGCTGTGAGAATGATTGTCATTTGCATTAGTGTAATTACGCCACTGCTTGCACCATAATTACTTCTTACATCAACATCACATTCACTGTTTACATTGCTTGCTTCGTATACATTGTTTACATTAGCGTTCTCCTCATTGTTTACATTGTTTACAATATGCCCATTGTTTTCATCACTAAACAGCCCACTAAGGCCTAAAATTGGCAACCTTTTTTTATATCACATTACATAAGGCCCAAAATGGCCTAAAACTAGAAAAGTCCCAAAATGGCTTAAAACTAGTGAATGCTCAAAATGGCCTAAAACTAGTGACAGCCCGGAATGGCTTTAAACTACCCATCGCAGCCTGCTAGGGCCTAAAATTGGCAACTTTATTATCTCGAAGCAATAACAAAAATAAAAAAAGAAACATTGACAAAAACAAAAAATTCATCATTAAGTAATGGCCCAAAATGGCCTTAAACTAAAACGAGAGGCTCTCAAGGGGTCCAAAAGGATAAAAAATAAATGAAACACATTAATAAAAATGAAAAAAAATGTTTTTAATTTATTATCCATCCAATGTTAATCAATAGTATTTACAAATCAATCAAATTCAAAGAAAAAGAAATAAAATTTTGCATTACCATGCTATGGGTCTTCGTTTCCATCACTGTCTCCTGCTCCACTAGGTCCTGCATCTTCATTCGGATTCTACATAAGGCAGAAAATAAAAAAATGAGTCAAACTATAATAAAGGCTTTTAAAAAATAAATCATAACATAACAAAAGTTGACTAACCTAAGATGGCCCCATGTCCATTTTTGGGGATATCTAATCCATGTCGGCCTCAATATGTCACAAGATCTCCTCCTCAGTGAGGTTGGCCCAATTTTCCTCTCCTAGGCCAACGCTTATTGTAACCTTCTCCTTTTCCATGGCTGTCCATCTGGGTGGTCCTGAGGAAAAGGTGGTAGTGGTGGTCTCCCCGGTAGGTAGGGTTATTTCCCTTATGGAAGACCTATTGATCATCACCTATTGATGAACTTCTCATAAGCACCAGAAAAACCAATGAGGTCAAGAAATAGCTTAAGGGTATGCAATTCAATAGCGGCATCCCAGTACTATTTACGATAGGCAGCACATTCCATCTTATACATATGTTTATGGTTCTTTCATGCCAGTCCCCATTCTAAACCTATGCACTATAGTCTTTCTAGTCCTGGTTCTTCTATGTTAGGAGGTCCATCTACATTTTCTGTTCAATAATTTTGCAAGTTGCATCATTATTGTTCCATATGACTATCCAATATCTAGCATAGTCAATCATAGTCATACACCAACTACCATCACGGGTGTCGTGGGCCACCAGAAACTCATTCCTAGATCAGAGATCCCCCACCTCAGTGGTTAGATTAGTCTTCTTCTTCTTGAGTTTTTGTACCCTCTTCTAGAGGTCTTCGTTCACATGCCTACAATCCCATAAGGAGCTTGCCGAGTACAATGCACATTTACTCACTTCATCATAAATGGGACGAGGTACCTTAGTCACCTTTGGCGGAAGCTCAGGCATAGTGTCAACCTTGATGGCCTACTGAGGGTCCCACTTGAGACAGGAGGCTACCATGTATGGAAGAATGTTAGTCACAGTGACAAAAAAAAAGTAAAAACTACAAAAGCCTAATGTAGCAATTGTAACATACCAATCTCGAGATCGATCTACTTCAAGTGATCAATCATGTCATCAACCAACTCATCCATGAAGGAAAATTTATCAGGGGTCTTGTTCCAGGGTCGGAGACAGATTGAGGAAGAAGGATTAGGAGCATCAATAGTGGTGTCTGCTACATAATAAAACATGTTAGCCATGGTAGAGAGGATAACAAAAGATCTAATGAAAAATGACATGAGAGTGTAAAGATCGTACCTAGCAAACCCTCAAGGGTGATAGAGAGGGGATCACCCATTGAGAAACTATCAAAAAATCATTCAAACTTACTAGCATCAAATTGTAGCCCCTCTCTTTCCAGCTAATCCAAAAGTGTGATAGCATCCTCAACACTCATCTACCCTTCGAACATTGAAGCATATTATACAAAGGGGTCATCAGCAGGGGCCTCTCCATCATCAGTAGGGGCCTCTTCATCCACCGCTAGGGCCTCTTCCTCCTCCTCTTCAGTAGGCACCCCTGTTCTAGGAGCCAAAATCTCTTCCTCCTCCTCCTCTTCTTCTTCTCATAAAACATAATCTTAGTTATTAGGATATTCCAACTTGAAACAGGCACTACGCTATGCAACGCTGTATAGCATAGCACAACATAACAAATGCTATGCTAACAAAATAAGTTTATCATACTTACCAACCAGGGGTTGTACCCTATGAACTTTGATTTGCAGTTTCTTCCCCCTCCTTTCATTTGCATGGGGAGTCTCTTCAGTAGGATTAGACTTCTTACATTGCAACCTAGTCTTTACAGTTTCTGCAATGAGTCATACCCCCCTTAACACATTGCTTGTGTTGATGGGGGGTGCCTCTCCAATGCTATCCAAACCACGAAAGGTACGCCCCACTTGATCGCTTGTCGTTATCTTAATTGATTCCCCGATAGCTTCCGAGGGGTCTTGGGATCGAGTGGTGTGGAGAACCTAGAAAATCCATGGCTTTAATATCTAGTTACAATATTGTTATATCTAGGAATCATTTTCATGGGCTACCAAGAATTCCACAAAGCATCATAGGTAAGCTACAAAGAAGGCATAATTCACATTGAAATGGGACTCAAGCTTCTCATGAATTTTGACCATTTTAGCATGCAAGCCTTCAGAAAGGAACCTGGCCTAGTTGTAATAGGTTCGTTCATCCATGACCTCTCTCATTATCCAAGCCTACTCCACTCTAAGAATTTTTCCTTGGGAGAGTAGCTTAGGGAAAGCATGGTCATGGAAGACAGGGTAAATCATTTCGGCCACCACTAGCTTAACCTTGTGGATGTAAATCCCCTTTTAGTCCTTAGTCATCCCTAGCATTTTCTCAATGTCCCCATGATGGTTTGCATCTTTCCTGGATTTTTCTCCTAAAAGGAGACCATCATAAGTGACACTAAAAAGATCTGTAAATAGTTGATCATTAATTTCAAACCCCACCCACACACCGTGAACACATGTACAGAAGCGGTCAACCTTCTCGATGAAGGAATCGACTAAGGAAAGCATTTCTACAGCCGTGACATTTAGATTTATAGCCAATAATAAGTCCATGAGCCCAACCTCTTGAATGTTATGAACAAAAGTGGTTGGGGCTCCATGGAAAAGAAAATGGTGTGTCTCTTCCACCTCCCCATTCTTGAAAAGTAGGTTGGTCTCGTCACACCTAAAGGTGATCATAGTGACATCTTGGGATTCCCTTGCTACTGCAATAGTTAATGGAAAAAAAGGAAAATTTAGCAAAAAAAAATCATATCATCACTTGAAAACATATCAAAAAATCCATGGTCTAACATACAAGGTTTGAACGACATAGGAAATGGTGAAAGTTCCACCAGAACATCTTCGACGGTAATCAGTCAACATGATCCCCATTCACTATCGAACTAGCCAACTTCCTTACACTTCCCATAGAATTTGGAATACCTAGTTTGATAGGTTTTGAATTCAAACCCAAGTTGTTCTATGACACCGACATGCATATTCCCGGTGAAGGAGAACTCTTGCAGAGCCATTTGGGCCATTGCCAATGCGTCCATGTTACCATCAAGACTACCTTCATCAATGTAAAACTTGGTAACATACAAGAATATAGTAAGCATATTTTTCTAGAGTGAATAAAATAATACAACACATTAAAATTCCTTCATAGGACTTACCTGCCAACATAGTAAATGGTTCTAGGTGGGTTCTGAAAGTAAGTGCGCATGTCACAGCCAATGTATAACATGTTGTATAAATGATAGAATTTGTACTCCGCATGTCCCAGATCCAACTTAAGTACCTTAAGTTCCTTGGGTGCTATTTGGAGCCTCTTGTCCCTTCACCCCCAATCAATCCATCAGCCAAGAACTTTAGAATGCCTCGCTTTGCCCTAGGCAACAACGTCTTTGGAAGTACAGCAGTTGTCTCAGCCAATAAGTGTGACCATATGATCATACTAAAATGGTAGAGGAGGAACTGTAGGAAGTCCTATGAACCCTCCCAAAATCACACTGCCTACTATCCCACACATGCATGAGGAGGAGGAACGTTGGTCATAGGTTCACTAAGGTAGCACAAGACTCCTACAAGTTCAAGGACAATCAGAACAGTCTTCAACATGACCCTGCAGAACAAAGCACCAAACGTTAGCACTGTGTTCAAGTAATGATTACTAATGTTTCCTAGCATGATCCTCCATTTATAGATTTCCTTTTAACATGAAACAATGTTTCCCTGGTGAAATAGAGTTAAACACAGCCTAGAAAAATGTCATATGTAGCGTAGCATAGCAACTAAGTCCCACATACCGTAACATAGCGGATGCACCCCACATAGTAATAGTTATGCATTGCATAGAATAGCATAGAGGACATGCATCGTAGGGTGTAGCATAACAGTTACACTTTGCACAAGGGTGGCAACTGCATTATGCACAATGTAGCCAGACGACTACGCCTCATGCAATGTAGCAGTGGAACAAGTACAATGGACGTAATCATGCATTAAGCATAATAATACAACATACATCAGACATGTAACAATGTAACAGGTAGAACACCATAGCAAGTAGTGCAACATAGAAAATTTAGCAGCATAGCAAATTCGATGGCATAGTAGTATGATGAATTTGATAGCATAACAGCGTTACAAATTTAACAATAACAAATTGCTAGATTAACGACCTAGCAGACCTATAAACATAATAGCGTAGTGTAACAACAACAAGAGGCAACAATCCAACAATGTCTATGGCAAAGAACTCACAGTGTTCCTATTATCCCCATCTTGCCCCATCAAATAGGGTTAGGTCAAACATGGACATGATAAACCCTCCCTTCGCTCGTGCTATGCTACGCTAGCCTTGCATTACACTATCCCTGCTAAAGGTTGTACACTACGTGGGGAATGTGCCATGCCACCCAAAATCATCCAAACCCTTGCAATAGTGTAGGGACCATTGTTAACAATGGCAGCCAGGGAAATTTCATGCACAACTATAGCATAACAACCATATAGCCTCTGTGGCCAGAATAGCCATTGCCACAATGCAACAGCCAAAACAACAACAAAAAAAGTGACAACAGTTGTAATAATGACAACTGTGATGGCCAAAACAATAACAGTAATGGAAATCTAACCTAATGCATTACATAATGAAAATGAGGGTAGCATAGCAACTTACAAAGCAGATGGAGCCTCCTGCTGCACCTCAACATGTGTCTTGGAGAGGTGTCCCAGAGTCTCCTTCACCTCATCTAGCTTGGCAAATCCCCTATGCCTACATTCAACCTTGTGCACCATTGCTTTACTCACGAATTGGTCATACCAACTGCTACACTATGCCTATTTTCTTCCTCTCTCTGTCTGACCATGCTACACTCTAAGTATGGGCTCTTGACTCTAACAATGAAAATGACAAGTTTACTAGGGGGTAATCCCCTATTTATAGCCAACACAGTAAAAACTTGTTATTTTCCTATCTTGAGTAACACAGGACACCCCTACAATGTAATTCTACTGTAGCGAAGTCCCACTACAGTGTAACACTCATAGACAACGTAGTAAGTGGGCCCACCCAAAATTTTCACTCTACATTTGTAAATTTTAAATAGTAATGGTCCACAAAGACCTTAAACTAGAAATTTCAACCTACAATGCAGAGCAGTAACGGTCTGCAAAGACCTTAAGCTAGCAATCTTAACCTATAGTGTGGTCCATATGATAGTATACAAAGACCTTAAACTAGTAATGTTAATGTGCAATACAGCCCAATGATAGTCCATCATGACCTTAAACTAGCAATTTTAATATTTATTTCACATTTTAAACCCAGTTACGGTCCGCCATGATCTTAAAATGGTAATTTTAGCATTCATTTTTACGTTTTAGAACAAACTATTATATTGTTGCAGTACGCTAAGACGTTAAACTGGTAATTATCTTATGTTACATCATTGATATACATATGTTTTTCCATGCTACTACTTCAAATAGGTATCAGTTGACTTGGTTTATTTGCTTGTTGTAACAGGTCCAACTGAAAAAAATGGTTATGCATGGTGATCTTTGTTTGTCTTTGACCTTAACAAGTCCCTACGGCAAGTTTACAAGATTCTTGAGTCAAGAATTGGTGGAATTTGAATCGTCCTCTCACAACATCGTAGCATCACTGGAAACATCCCTAGACTTGCCTGAACATCTGGTCCAAGCATTGGACTTAGAGGCTGGTGATGTGACTGAGGACCCTCTCATTGAAATCCCCATAAATACAACTAAAGGTGAAGCAAAAACCTTGAAATTTAGCTCTTTATTACATCCACAGGTACACCAAGACATTTCCAAAGTTCTCCATGACAATGTTAAAGTGTTTTCATGGTCATACAACAACATGCCAGGCCTAGACCCATGGCTCCTACAAAACAACATTATCTTAGATTCACATGTCAAGGCAATCAAGAAAAAGCTCGTAAAATCAAACCAAAGATTTCACTAGCTTTACATGATAAAATCACCAAGCTTTATCAAACTGGTTTCATCCAAGCAATCGACTACTCGGAATGGGTATCAAACATAGTTGTAGTTTCTAAGAAAATGGGAGGTATACAGATTTATATAGAATTTCAAGACTTGAACAAAGAAACAATTAAAGATGATTTTCCATTGCCAAGTATCAATCAACTTATAGAAACTATGACTGGTCATGCCTAACTATCCTTTATGGATGGGTTCTCAGGCTATAACCAGATCCACATAAACCCAAGGCACTAGTTTTCAACCACTTTCATGATCCCTTGCAGAGCATTTTGCTATACAATGATGTCCTTTGGGCTGAAAAACATTGGAGCAACTTACCAATGAGCGATGACATACATTTTTACCAACTACCTTTTGGAGAGATTGAATGATTACATGGATGATATATTAGTTAAGTCTAAGCAAGCTATTGATAATCCTAATGATCTCAACATAGTCCTCCAATGTTGTTAGAGGCATGAACTATTCCTCAACCCTAAGAAATGTGTTTCTTGAGTTAAAACTAGATGCATTCTAGGTTTCATAGTGTCAGAAATAGGAATAAAAGTGAACCCCAATAAAGTGAGGGCCATTGTTAACTTAGCACCACCTACAAACCTTAAATAATTATGAAGATTGCAAGGTAGAGTGTAGTTTATCAAAAGGTTTATTGTGAAGTTGATGGACAAGCTACACCCCATGCAAGACTGGTCCACTTCGAGTGGATAGAAAAATGTTAACAAATCTTTAATAACCTAAAGGAAGAGATTTTGCATCTGCCAACTATTTACCCATCACAGAGGGATAATCCTTTCTATATTTACCTTGCCACTTCGGACACATCCATTGCTGTGTTGCTATGTCAAAAAAGAGATGATGGGTATGAAATCCCGGTCTACTACTTAAGCCATGCATTAATAGCTTATGAGGTAAAGTACAATAAGGTAAAAAAATATTGTCTCACTCTAGTATTTACGCTAAAAAAGTGGATACATTACCTATTTCATAGCAGGGTCAACATCATATGCTAGAGCAACATACTTCAAGCTATCACGACAAACATTTACAAGGGTAGTAGGATAGCCTGATGGAAAGCTATAATGATAGAATTCGATTTGCATTATGTAGTTCAATCATCAACAAAGGGTTAAGAAATAGCCATAAAACTTACAACTTCACCCATTGACGATCAGACAATAATAGAACTTGAATTCCTAGATGAACATGCCAATAGCCTAAGCCCTGTACTATCTAATTTGATAGAAAACTGTACATTTTGATGGTGCTTCAACCACATGAGGTGGAAGTGCCACCGTAGTTATTACATTCCCCTCCATGGAAATTTGACCCTTTGCATACTTCTTTATGTTCCTTTGTACGAAAAATGTAGCAGAGTATGAAGGACTCCTTAGGGACCTCTTAGTAGCCCGAGAGCTAAAAATTCAACATTTGGTAGTCTAGGGAGACTCGCAATTAGTTGTCAACCAAATCACTAGTCTCTATGCCTATAAGGCTTCACATTTGCAACCTTATTGCGATCTAGCTAAGAGTTTGTTAAAATAGTTTACAACGTTAGACATTCAACATGTGCCTCATAATGAGAATACCGTAGTTGATGCATTAGCCACATTAGCATTGAATGTGCCATCGTACTTGTTTTCCGCTTTGCCCACTTCGATAACAGAATGTACAGATCCTATTACTCAAGCAGTACACATTACATCTATTAGTGCAACAAATATCCAAGAATGATATGCAAACATGAAAGCCTACCTTCAACATGGTGAACCCCCACACGACATGACATCTGCTCAAAAGGATGTAATCCGAAAGAAAGCCTGGAAGTATGTCCTTATAGGAGATAACACCTTATGAAAATGCTCCTTTGATGGGATATTGCTAACTTGCGTTGGTGGGGAAGAAGTACAGAAAATTATTAACGAAGTCCATGAGGGACTATGTGGAGGACACATAGCCCCTAGGTCTATGGCAGCAAAAATCAAGCACCTAGGGTACTAATGGCCTTGCATCGAATGAGATTGCCTTGCCAAAGTTAGGATGTGTGATGTATGTCGATGCCATGAAAATATCATACATGTGTCACCTACTAAGTTACATCCTACACAGATCACATGACCATTCCAATGATGGGGACTAGACATCATAGGACCCATCACACCCAAGTCTTTCGCAAGGTATAGCTTCATTATCACTGCAACTGAATACTTCACAATGTGGGTCGAGGCTATTCCCCTAAGGAAGAGTACATCTCAACAGGTTTGCCACTTTATCTTGGATAAGATAGTGACAAGGATTGGTCTTCCCATGACTATTGTGATAGAAAACAAGCCACAATTTAGTAGCATAGAAATCAAAACCTTTTGCAACAACCTTGGCATCAAGCAATCCTTTTCATCGTCATACTACCCATAGAAAAACAATCAAGAGAGATAACAAACAAAGCCATCATCAACCCACTCAAAAATATTCTCAGTAGTAGTAAGAAGCAATGCATGAGCAAATCCTCTACGTGTTGTGGGCTTAGCATACGACGTGCAGAATGGCCATAGGTAAGACTCCTTACAGCCTTATTTATGGATCTAAAGTAGTGTTGCCTCTTGAACTGCAAGTTCCATCAATTTGAATGATCCTTTCAAACATTGTAAACAAGGCCTAGAACAATGAATCAAGATTCATCGATCATGACTCTGTAGAGGAGGAGCATGCCCGAACACTTGATTGCATCGAATGGTACCAGGACAAGCAATGGAAGATGCACCACTATAATTTACATCAACGGAGAATCAAGAAGGGGGACCTAGTCCTCAAGGCTATTTGTGAACATGTATATAAATTCTTAGACAACTAGGAAGGTCCATTCATAGTCACAAAATTCTATGAGAATGGGGTGTTCAAACTGGCTGATATGGATGGCAACAAGTTTGCAAATCTTGTCAACCATTTGTATCTCAAGCCATACTATGTCTAACGCAAAGGATTACATCAGGTATAGAGAAAGGTAAGATGAATGTCCACTATGATGTAAAAGTAGCATATATAGTTTTCTATGACTATAAACTGGCACAACATGTCCTAGGGAAATGACATAAAACTAGCACCCATAGCACAGTCTTCTACAACCTTAAACTGGTGCATCCACCATCAACTACGATGATAAACTAGCACAACAGTCTACTAGGACCTTAAATTACCACATCACAATCTGCTGAGACATTAAACAAACACATTTAAATGTCTACCAAGACCTTAAACTAGGTTCATAGTACAACACCTCTCCAGCTAACATCCAGAACCCTAGGAACAAGTGATTGTGCATGACCTCAAACATCCTGGACAACACAGGGTGGGACATTACAGTTGTAGAATGTAGTTCATGATGCTAAGAAAAAACCCTCTGGAACACATGCAGTGTCACTACCCTTGACATCTTGTTAACTTTCTAGAGATTTTTTTTAAAATCTTGCTGATTTTCTAGAGCTACCACTACCACAGCAACTCATCCTAGCGATAGCTCTTACCGTCAGCACCTGTAGTTGGAGTCCCAACACTATTGTGGCCTAGCCATAATGTTTCTATTCTTCATACCTCATCATCATTCAAGCCACAAGGATGTTCAGCTATTAGGCTTCTTCCCTTGCAGTTGGACTACATTATGTTTGCCTTGGGTAAGGAATCTTGAGCACCTGCATCATCGTAGCTCTTAATCTCCTCAGTGCCATCCTTCCCAGCATGTCGTGGTTGGGATCTATGCTAGCCTTCCTACTTTGGACATCACACACCTCAGCAAAAACACTCACTACTCCAGTGGTGTCTAAAGAAAGTGGAACTTTACTTTCACTTCACTTCATGGTTGTTTTCTCTAGTTTTCTCTCTGTTGTGTTTGCAGGATACAAGCCAATATGGCATTGTTTAGAGATATGTTTCACCATGAGAGCCAAGACACTACATTGCTCCAAAGTATCTAATTCAATTAACCTTGCTGTTTGAGAGTACATACCCTAATTCCCCTTTTTTTTAGCTAGTTTAGCCTCCATTCCTTACATACTTCCAATTTCTCATATCCCCTTTACAAGCTTTCCCAATGCATAGAGCCCTTTCACATGAACAACCATCAATTCCATGATAGGTATAATGCAACTTGCCCCATGGGAAGAATTTTTAGGTAGTTCAAAACCCCACATGGATGTAATACAACTCATCTTGAGGAGGAAACACCTGTCTTGCAACAATAGGTTGTTTGCAAGTGAACATGGGTGTAGGGTAAAGGGAAAGCATAAAGAAAAAAGAGAAGACTAAAGAAAATGGCACAAAAATTACTCTAAACTCACTTTGGCTGCCAATCGACCATCTCTAAGCACTCCAGTAAGAGGTTAAAAGTCAATAAAGAAAGACACCCATGTGTGCTGAATCCCTCATAAGCACTCTAACGAGGGATCATGCTATGGTAATAATTTCTCAAACTATTGCATCTCACATCTATTTCATCCCTAAATCTGTTCCCTCAAATCCTCTCCTTACCCATTTCCTCACATCACTCTCCCAGTACTCTCAAACGTAGCAAAGCATCATCAAAGCAGGCACTAAAGAGTAGTGTTGGTGTTTGGTTCTTCATGGTGTTTTGTATTCATTGTCAATGTCTCTTGGGTAGATCCTTCAGACTTCAATAAAGAGAGGCCATTAAAACACCATGAATTTTGGGACTCTCATGATTCAGTAGTCCCAAAATATGGACAATGATTCTTGCAAGTATGATGTCACACTGCACTATGCAAAGAATGCCCTTTGTAGCATAGTTAGGATGGCACCCAACCACAAGGCCAATTTGCATGAAAGAGGCACTAGGGGTAAACTATATAATTTGGCAAGTTTTCTATCTGTAGGAATGATAGGCTTGCTGAACTCTCTAGCATGCCTAGCTTGGCACTTGACCCAGCTGATGGTCTACCTAGAGACCATGTTAGGACCTATCAAAAGTGTTAAAGATGAGCTAAACAGTTTGGAAAGTTTTCTAAATGAAGGAACCTGCTATGCTACAATATGCTACACAGTGTAGTAGGCCTTGAGAAGACTGAATAGGTATCAGAGATGCACATTGATGATGACTCAGCCCTTGAGAGAATCTTCCCTACTTCACCCTTGATGCACGAACAACATGACATAGAAAAAATGTGGTAAATTTCATCAGAAATCCTCTCACTCAAGTGCTATGCTATGTTATGCTACATAGTGTAGTACAGCATAACAGGGATGCACTCTAATAATACTCCTACTAAGATGGCTATGAGGGAGTAGGCACATTTTCCTATGCAACCATCAAATAGGTTTTCTCCATTGACACATTGAGACATGACCAACATTTTGTAACAAAATGTTTGCAAAATAAGTTAAAATCCAAGCAACACAGGGTGCTACGCTATGCAACGTAGCATAGAGTAGCAAGGATAGAACACATGAAGGCCCTTTGCCAAGTGGGTCCAGCAAGAAGATTACACTTGTCCATACTTCAGCCTCCAAAACTACCTATCCCACTTAGCCCTTAGGCCTCAATTAAGGTTTCTTGACAAAGTGTTGTAGATTAGACAAGGATGCATGTCATATTGGCTGCTATGCTGTGCTATGCTACACAACATAGCACAATGTAGCAAGGATACAAAACACCAAAGTGTCCCAAGGATGAACTCAGTAGGTCCAAAGGCTTTTCAACATGAAAGACAAGGTTGCAATTGCTTGCCTAGCCAAGCCTTAGATAGGTGTTTTCAGCTATTAGGAAAGATTTATCTCAAGGCTGGTAGCTATGCCATGCTACACTTTGCAGCATAGTACAGTGTAGCATGTGAGTTCTTACACTATGAAAATACGCTGGGCACATAAGCAGTGTAAAACTCGCATGGAAACCCCAAATACATCTTCAGTTAGCTCCAAAACTCGTTGGAAACACTTACTCTCATCCGGGCATATCTTCAAAGGACAAAATTAGCAAGTTTGCATTGTTTTGCACTCCTCCCTGACTATTCCCAAAGTTGTCCCTACACTTGATCCTACTCGTAAGAGTAGGGAAGATGTAGTCCTAGAGCATAGGCTCCACTTTGCTTTCATTGTTGGCAGTGTACTCGATTTTGGCATGTGCAGTTTCAGTGGTATGGTCACAACATATCAGTTTTCACACCTAGCATTACAAAACAGCATGGCACAGTCACATCTGCACTCTATGGGACCCAGGACACATTGCATCCAAACCACATTTTTCTCCTAATCTTGGTCCTATAAATACCCCAATAAACAACATTCAAGGGTTGGGCTTCTGGTTGGATTTTGGAGAACTCTTTTGGGCATTAGTTGGATTTGAGAGTTGGCTTTTGCCATTGTTGGCTTCTTTTAGCATTTTGGCTTTCTTGCGATTGGTATTCTTGGCATTTGGCTTTCTGGAAATCATCTTTTGAAAGAGGTTGGTGAGCAAAGGATTCCTGGTGGCAACCTATTGATTACATTTGAGGGACCTGTGACCATACTACTCTATTGTAAGTTGTTCCTCTCTAGTGCTACACACCACTTGTACACCTTCCAACCAAACAAAGATCAGATCCCCTATCTTGGGGCAGTGCACTCTCTCACCTAAGCCTATTTCATTTCATTTTTTTGTTATCGTATTTTGCATTAATTTCTATCAGTTTGCATTTATCAATCATCATTTAAATTATATCTAGTATCTTCAAGACAAACATTTGCAACTGGTTATTGTACACCAATTAAGTCCCTATTTGATCGACTAGAGCGTTCAGGGCACCTCATTTTTGTTTCTCTCTAGCATGGCCCTCACATAGATATGAGGTTAGGTTGTATGCCCGGCAACCTCTTGGTGTTCTAGCGACAAAAGTTTTCATTTGCTACAATGCCTATCCCTTAATATTTTTTTTATATCTAATTGGTTATCTTTTGGTTTTCATCCTAACCTTTTGATGATTGTTATGCTTATAGTAGTTCTTGAGCCACTAGCACAAGCTCCTATCCATAAGTTTCATGTGAAACAATGGCTAGAGACTCTAGAAAAAGTGGAGTTCAAGTGTTGGATGGCTAAGAATATCATCAATCAATTGCATCAAATTGCACCTAAAATAGTTAAGGATTTTGTTTTATATTCTTCAATTTTGGGATTTTCTTGCATTATGGATATCTTAGGTTTTGTTTTATGGCTGTATTTTGTACTTGTGTAGTACCTTTCATGGAGTGGGACCTTAGTAGAGACATGGAGATAGAATCCTTGCCTAACCTTCCCTCTAATGTGTCTAGTGTACTCTTAAAGTTGTATGAGATTACTAATAATTTAGTGATGTCATGCAAAAAACATTTATGCAAGCTAGAGAGGTCTAATGAATCCCTATGGAAGTAAGTTATGGGCTTTAGGTAAAAGACTCAAAGGTAGGAGGACAAAATTAAAGATCTTTGAGACCATAAAGCCTTTGTGGAAGCCCAGGTGGCTAACTCAGGGAAGTTATGGATTAAGAAGATCACATGGGCCTACTACTGGCATGTTGTTTAGGATAGAGTACTAATACTATGGGAGATGGTGGAACAATGTATGTAGATGGACCTCATATCCCCAAAGGTTGAGGACTAGAAAGATCACTATGCTTGTGTCCTAAAGTAGGGCAAGACACAAAAGAGCCACAAGCATCAATATAAGGTTGATGGTGGGGCCTACCTAAAGGGACTTAAGGAGAACTTGGTTGAATAGTGCAAGAGAGAGTTGTTCATTCAAGAGATCTAGGTAGAGAGTGCTAATCAACATTTTGAAAGTACTCTTAAGGTGAAGTAATCCCCTACTCTTTAGATTACCACAGTTGTAGGTGAGACCTCTACAACTGTTGCTACTGATGACCCTCCTACTTGGAGTCCTATAGATAGGTTTAGCATTCTTTATAGCATTGATCTTGGTGATGTTGATTGGGTCAACATGATAGAGGACTAGATCCTCCATCTTTTGGAGGAAGGCATTCCCCATCTATCATCAGAAGTAATGGAGCTGAAATCTCCATAGGTTTGATATACTTTATGTTTTAGTTTGTGTTTTAAGTCATGATTTTTGCTATGATTTATTGATTGGCTATTTGTTATTCCATTTTAGGTCTTAGGAGACATTGGTGGCCCTAGTGGTGAGAGTGGAAATGACTAACCACTTCCTCCTCTAAATGCCACTTAGTAGCCTCCTTTAGTTTAGCTTGTTTTTTTAATGTTGATGGTTGTGATTAGCCAATACTTTTCTATAGATGTTTATTATTCTTCGAAATTTTCTCCACACAGTGTGGCCATGGCTATGTATGTTATGGAGATTTTAACTTTAAATTCAAACTTTGATTTTATTTTTGGCTATATGCATTTACAGTAGTAGTGAATATTAAAAATGACTATATTGATTTTTTTTTGTTATGGCTAATCGACAAGATGAAGTGTCAAAATAAACAAAAATGTTTTCTAGTTTTAGGCCATTATCGGCATAGGGTATATTGTGTGATTGTGGCTATGTTCCTAGTTTAGGGAAATAGTAGGCCGTAATGCTAGTTTAACATCTTAGTGGACCATAGTTCCAGTTTAACATCTTAGCAAATGATAATGCTAGTTTAACATCTTAGTTGACATGGTTTAAAAGATATGTTTTTTTTATGTTAATACATAAGAAAAAATAAAAAAAGGTTGTGGAAAATAGGTAATAATGCAAATAAACTTAGGCTACATGCATAGGCTACTTGCATAAAGAGTAAAGCAACATTTTCATATATAATAAATTATAAATGAAAAGTAAGTCTATATGGCTATCGATGCATGTAGTCATAGGGGCATGAGAAGGTTAAGGTAAACTTCACTTGTGTAAATTCTTCCTAATCTTTGTGAGCTTAGAGAGTTAGTAAGGCCTATTCTACATAAGCTTGTATTCATCATCCCCTTTACTTATGATGTTAAAATGTAGTTCATCCCATAAGGTATTCCATTGTCTATTGTTTTCATCATTACCTATCTTGGGTTTTTTTTGTTCATGGCTAAGAGCTTCTTCTTGAAGCTCCACTTCATATCCCTATTCTATTTCTATGTTGTTGATAGCTAGGGAAGCCACGTTATCACCATGAATGACGATTTCACCTCCCTTGTAAGAAAAGTAAATTTATTGATGTTGGATACAACTTGTAATTAAGCTGAAGTAAGATCTTCCTAGGATCATGTTGGATCCTAGTGTCTCTTCCATCACTAAGAAGTTTGTAGTTGTAGGGAATTATTTTCCAGCTACAAAATTGAAGGAGATAGACCCCTTGATGGAAACTCTTGATCCATTGAAGGATTTAAGTGTTGCGGTGGTTGTATTTTGTACATGGTCAGTTAAGCCCAAGTGTTCAATGATTGGGCATGGAATGATGATGATGGATAGAAAAAGAAAGCAATGTAAAATGTGACAATAAGTAGGAGACAAAATGAAATGCAGTTAGAAAAATGCACCACTCTGAAGGTACAAGTTTGCTCTGTCAAGATGGATATAGTCGGTTGCACCGCATTGAGGAGTGCAGAGATCCCGAGAGTAACCAAGATGTGTAGAGCAAGATGGCGATGTGCTTGGGCATGGACTCAGGAGCTGATAATGCAAAAATTCTACCAAGATGGTTGAAAATGGGTAGAATGAAATGACCGCTGAGAATGCTAACTGTTTGTAGTTTCAAACAGAAATATTACAATGCTCAATACTAACTTGCTTCTTTTTTGCCAAAGAACATTTCCAACCAACCAAAAGTGCGAAAAAGAGAGCCTCAGTGCTAGAAGCCCAAAAGCTATAGCTAGAAGGAAAAAGCTAGGGACTAGGGACTAGAAGCAAAAAAGCCCTTTTAGAATTTTTCACTAGGGTATTTATAGGATCAAGGGTGCACGAAAGATGTAGTTTGAACACCACGTGCCTTGGGTCTATGCTGACTTGTTTGCGCTTCACATGCCTGCATGACCGTTGGGTGAGCCTGCCACGCCGTAATTACAAACCTACCATGTTATAATTATGTTATTAGAGAAATGGTGCAATTAGGTGGATTGCATTGATGTCGTGTAACTATTTTCCATGCTTTGTAGTGTAGCATGTTTTGCCTAGCGTAGCAACTTGTCACGCTATGCTACACTATGCAGCGTAGTGTAGTGTAGTTGTCGGTTTGAAGCGAGAAACTTGCATTGTGTTCTGCTACATGCATTGGAAACCTTTGGAGTGCACTAACTATTTGTCCCATTTTTTCTATGCTACATGGCATATCGTAGCGTAGAAATTGGCCTTAATCACAAAAATGTTGCCCATCTGCAAACTTTATCTTTTGCACTACAAAAATTCCAAACTTGCTGATCCCACCCTTTGAGTTGCCTTTTGTCTCTTCTGTAGAATTGCTATGCCTTGCTACACCATGTAGCTGAGTGTAGCGCAGTAGCAGACATGGTTCGCTGCTTTCTGACAGAAAGAGATAGTGCTGAAGGACTTGAAGTCGGGTGAGGGAACCGATTGTCCAGCTTTTGCTACGTTGTGCTACACTGGGTAGTACAACATAGCATAACACTTCATTCTACAATTGTTTTCTAAATCTTGCTATGCTACATAGTGAGCCATAGCATAGCGTAGCAGACTTCGTGACTTAGAAAAATTTCCTAACTTTTTCATGCATTCTAGATGCTACTAACGACTCCACGCGTTGCTTTTGAGCAGGCCGTCAGCTGGGTAAACTACTTAGGTGGATAGGCAGGATGATCCATAGAGCCTATTTACACCTAAAGTAGATAATTTGTTGAACTGGCCAGCCTAAGTTCATAGTGTTCTCCTCCTAAAGAACTATTGTAGTGTTGCATAAAATGGAAGGATTGGTGAAGCAAGCATGTCTTCAAATTTTTGGGGTGTTTCATTGGCCCCTCTATGTCGACATCTAGAGGGTGTGCTCGATAGATGTTAACAAAGAATATGAAACACCATAGAATAAAAAATGCTAACATTGCCATTCGGTGAGTGTCGGGACGTCGCTTGGCTGTGGTTGAGAGTGCTGCATTGGAAGGAAAAGGCAAAGTAGGGAGGAAAGAGGCACAGGAGAAGGACAAAGATGATGTTTAACAGAGTACCTCATCAAAGTGCTCATGAGAGACTCATGTTCATTTTCATCTTTTACTCTCACTGATCTTTGACCTCTCGTAGGATAGGTATCTTTCCCAAGATGAGTTGTGTTACATCCGTGTAGAGTTTCAACCTACCTATGCGGTGGGCTATGTTATGCATGACATGGAATTTTTTGTAGATGCTTCCCATACAGTGAGCTATGTTACGCATGTCATGGGATTTTCACTCTGAAGTAGTCAAGCTAGTCAAGGCACTCACTTCATGATGCTATAGCATTTGCTACTGTGGCAAGACATGCCCTCAGCCAACGAGGGCAAAGTTCTTGCTGGTTGCAGATGTTGTTGAAGTCCTTGGAAACCTTTGCTGGTGTGTCGTGTCCAAAGCAGGAAGGCCAACAATGGATTTGGCATCGTCTATGTGGAGAAGCTGGCATCGAAGGTGTTGGGAGTTGCTATGAGTGCGAATGCTCTGGAATCCCTGACAAAGGCATGCACTCTTAGTTCAGCTATGGGATCAGTTACCACATAGCTAAATGTTGTGTGAGTTGAGGCATTGGCAGGGAGCTTGAGGATAACAATACTGTGACTGGCACACAATACTACCGGAACTCCAGTAGCAGGAACTAAGCAAGGAACTACCATCAGGGCGATGGGCCATGGCTGAAAGACCATAAAATTTTGAGCTTGGTCTTCTCCAACGCGAAGCAGGTCCCTGGGACCCACAGATGACCATAGCTACATCTGTCACACATGGAAACTTCAAAGATCAAGATAAGTTTCACCAAGTATGCAGTGTTAGCGTATACGCCCAACGTATACGCCCAAGTATGCAGTCTCACCATATACACCCGACGTTATCAGCGTATATGCCCAGTGTATACGCCTAGCGTAGACGTCCACCATGCACGCCCAGTGAACACGCCTCATATGTACGCTCAGCAGGTGCAACCGATGTATACGCCTGGCATGAAATCCTCAAGGATGGCATGGAAGCAGCACTGTAGAATAAGATTTGGCATAAGGCAGCAACCATCAGCGTATACGCCCGGCATATACACTCAGCATCCACAACGTATAAGCCCAGTACCCACAGCGTATATGCTCAGCATCCACAGCGTATACGCCTAGTGTATACACCTGGCACATACAGCGTATACACCCGGAAAATGTAACATATTGTACACTTGTAAATTTTATGCTTTTATACCCGGTCAACAGGCCACGTGTCCCCCAACCCAAGTATATTGTCAAAACCTGTATAAAAGCCCAAATTTTTACAAGATTCAGGAGGGTTGGCAAATTCTAGAGCATACCAGAGAGCAAAGATGCTGAGCACAAGAGTAAAAAACCTCATACGCTGGAAAAATATGTACGTTGACCATACAGCCTCTATGTTGTGCCTACAGTGTGAACCAGCCAACAGTCATCCCTGCATCCATCGGGGCTTTTAATCCGCCTTGTGTCCCAGTCACAACTACGTTAGACCGGTGCATTGTACTCTCATTTTGTAATGCCATTGTTACATTTTCTTCCCAAAATCGTTTACAGTTTGCATTAATTATTGCATGTATTCTATTTTTGCTCATTTACGTTTATGCTCTGTTCACATCAGTTACGCTATTTACGCCCTGATTTACGCTTGTTATGCCATTTATGTATAACCCACCGTATTGCACTTCGGTGTACATTCGGGGAAATCCTTGTCTGATCCGCATGCAAAGCACCCAAGGTACTATATCTTCGTTCATTCTAGCTCACCCTCAGGTGAAGGTAGGATCATCTGTGCACGTCCAGTGATCTCACGGTGTCTATTTCCTTCCAACCGAAGACCGACGATTTCGAACGACACAGAAATTGGCGCTAGAAGGAGGGCCTCTGCCTAAAACCTTACCTGCAAGCTTCCCATCGTTTATGCTGTTGGATGTTTACGTCATTGACCATACGTCCATTCCCTCTGAAAACCTCCCAGCGTTTACACCGTGCAGTCTAAAACCTCACCTATAAGCTATCCAGCATCTATGCTGATCAGCGTCTATGCTACCCTGTTTAAAGCTCACCATCTGCAAGTCCTCCAGCGTCTACACTGTCAATCCTATGCGGACTCTCTCCGTAGAACTCCCAGCATCTATGCTACCACATATACGCCACACGACTTACGCTGCAAACCCTGCCTACACTGCATGCAAAACCTTGTTTACGCTCCTGACATATACGCCACCGCTAAGTTTACGCTGCACATCTTACATCTTAAACACGTTTACGCTGCCATCTGTACACGCTACACTCTATACGCCGTAACCCTATTTACGCCCCATGTTTATGCTGTATACATTGCTCAGCGTATACGTTGTACTCTTTCATCTACGCTGACTCTATACGCTGCATATACGCTATGTACGCTGTATACGCTATCATTATACACTGGTCGTTGAAGCGTATACGCTGTATGCTGCACTCAATTTCACATCTCTACATTGTGTCACATCCTCAACTTATCATCATGAACCCTGCAAACACTACCGCTACAACCACTCAAGTCACCGACATGGTAGGTACCATGGTTGCCCAACAGCCGTCATTCCACAGCCGACGGTACAACCCACGGCGGGGCCCTACCGGTCCCTAAGGTTGCAAGGGAGAAACCCAACCTCTAACATTATAACCCAGGACCAGTAAAACTTCATATGTGTGAAGATACAAGTTGGTTTGGCCGTAGATCAAGCCAAAATAGAGGTAAAGAGGGAATACGAACTCTTCTACAGGGGGGGATGCGAGTTCATCCCTTCCCCATACGATATAATCCTTGTCCTAGAGCAGTACTCAGAGCTCATTACACAACTCCTCCTGCAAAGGATCCAGTCATTGGATCAGCCCACAGTAGACCTCCAACCGAAAGAGGAGGATGAGTTTTCTGCCCAATCCGAACACGAAAACTCCTATCACAGCCTTAGCCTGCAAACACACATCAACCCCATGTTCCATCCAGGCACAGGAGAAATCATGCCCCTCCAACCCCTCAGGCTCACCCATGCACAAGTGCCTCCACTAGAAACATCCGCATTTGCTCATTTTCCTCCTCCAAGCGACCTGCAATTTAGCACACTCCCTCTCGCTATCATCCCGCTGCAGTAGCAGGCCCATCCTCGCAAGCAGCACCCCCTCACAGTAATGTGGGAGCAACCTTCTCGCCTCGAGTGATAGGGATGCCACATGTGATATCACCATCCACGTCCACCCACTATATCCCCCACATCCAAATGCATGGGGCCCCTTTCACCACTGTAACCCAACAGGGGGTTCCTGCACAAAATGTGATCACGCAATGGGCAGCGATTGGTGTGCCATCACATCAGCCCTCTCATCACAATGTGCCACCCCATACGATTCCGCTGGCCAACGTTCCCCAAGTACAGCTACAACCACAGCAACAACAACCCCTCGTTTACAATGTGCCATCCCTAGTGCCACCCACTATAAACGTGCCACAAGCACAACCGTCGACCGCACAGCTTTTAGCCTTTCAACCCACCATCTAATAGCCCAACTTGTACAATGTGCCACAACCTCATGCTGCCATGTTACCTAGTGCCCAAGATTGGAAAAATGCTAAAAAATTAATGCAATAACTAACTGACGAGGTCAAACGCCTCAAAACAGCTTCCGATGGAGAGCTGAAGGTAGTGGACTTCTACCACGATGACGCCATCAGCCCTTCCGTCCCGACTCTAACCTTGCCCAAAGGAATATCATTGCCCACATTAACTAAATATAATGGGAAAATGGACCCAAATGCTCACCTAATAACATTTAGATTAGAATGTGCATTGCTTCAGCCATGGCCCCATGCCATTTTGTGAGTATTCCCTATGTCCCTTGCAGGGAGAGCGCTTGATTGGTACCGGACCTTGCCGAGGAATTCTATATTTTCCTTGGAAGAGTTGTTACATCAGTTCGTGACCAAGTTCAAGTATAACTTGAAACTTGAAGCAACTCTAGATAGCCTTATATAGGTTAAACAAGCTCCGCTAGAACTTGTGCAAAAATTTATCCAAAGGTGGAGTGCCACTCTCAATGAGCTACACGAGCCAATCTCACAGACATATTTGCTCACAATTTTAAAGGGGGTTGTTAATGACTTCTTCAAATCCAAATTATACTACCTTAATGCACATAACCTTAACCAGGATTTTGTACAAATTAAAAATATAGAGGAGGCGGCTCAAAATAGCCACGATCCTGCATACCTAGCCTTTAAAAGTCAACATAGTAAAAAGGATAAAGAAAAGGCTAAAGCAACTATAGCGGAAATAGCAGAAACACAACAACAAAACAAACCGCCAGTAGCCCCTACTAACTATACTAGACCTACTCTCGCGACTGCACCAGAGTCATCATCATTGTAGAACCCAACACAAAACCATACGAGAAACTTTGAGAGGAAAGAACCCTCTCAATATACGCCACTACCTATGAAGCCATCCCAGCTATTCGATCAACTACTGAAAGATGGATTAATGAAACATAAATAGTTATCCCCTATGGTCATCCAGAGACATGATCAGTTCTGTCAACTCATTCAGAACCCAAGCCTAGAAATGCCGGATGAGCCTCCAGTGCCCAAAGGTTTTAGAATGGATCGTTTTTGCGATTATCACCAATGCAATGGGCATGGCATGAATTACTGTTTCACACTGAAGCAGGACATACAACGAATGATCGACGAAGGCCAAATCACCTTTGACAAGGCCAACCTGGTCCAACCACAGAACCAGGCTATGGTGGTGTATAAAGACCCTCTAAATACCAAGGAGGCGCCGTACGTTATCAACACAATCTGCCTTGATGACGAACCCAAGATACCTAACGCTAACACCGTCTACCCTGAATATGAAAAAAAATACCTAACAAGCTTTTTGTAGTCCATGTTCCTCCCACTCCATCCACATCCTTGCCTCAACCACCGCATGCCCCGCAGCAACCATATGTTGTCCGAGTGACCCCGGCCGTGGCAACATCTAACACCTCGACATGCAAGAAATCATACGTGGTGCATGTACCTCCCGCAGTTGCAACAACGGAGGTCCAACCTCTGCCTAAACCAACCCCATACGTCGTTAGGATACCTGGAAGTCCTAATGTTTACCAAGCCTCCACCTCACAAACTCAACGTAGACCTAGTCCTTACCTCATTGGGGTGTCCAGCCAAGCTTCTGTCCAATCACATCCAACTGTCCAATCGCAACCCCATCCGAAACCATACGTCGTACGAATCCCAAGGCAACTTGAGGCCTCAAAACCAACTACACCCCCACACCACACGCGAGAATGCTTAGCAAATAGGCTTACGCGTGAACGCTTGGAAAAGGAGCGTCAACGGTTAGCCTTAGGGCTACCTAAACCCACTCCACTTAACGCAGTACCTATGACGCCACCTAACAGTCAACCAAACACAGGACATGAAGGAGAATCATCTAGAAAATAGGATATGTCTGAATCAACAATCTCGAGTCAAAAAGAGAAACAAACAATGCACGAAATAAAACTGTTGGGCCTAATGGACCAGGTAGTTGCCGATAAAACCATGCCCAATAGTAGAGACTTAGCGACGGCTCTAACACAAGTTACACAGGCACTCAAACAAAAGAGCATGTCATTAAGCTTGTATGACTTAGTTTTAACATCCCAAACACATTGTGAAGCCTTGGTCTGCATGTTAACGTCGATCCCAGTAAGCGAGGACTTGCCCCCAAATTAACCATCCATTCATGTGGTAATGTACTTTCCCCAAGGGACAACTTCCAAACCACTAAGTTTCCATAACGATAACATTAAGGAGGATAAGAAAATAGGGGAGATAACAACGGACCCTATGTTCATAACGATACGTGTAAACCAATTCAAAATACATAGGGTCCACGTGGATGATGGAGCTGCCACAAACGTAGTGCCATATCCCATCATTGAACAACTGGGGCTTACAGGACTCATCAGACCAACTGCAAATACATGCATAAAATCATTCAGCGGATCGTGCGTGATGGTTAAGGGTAAAATCAACTTAGATTTCGTAGCAGGAGATCAATTCCCCACATCCGCTGACTTCGTGGTAGTCGATGAAATGCTAGGATTCAACCTAATACTAGGAAGGCCTTGGTTAGCCCAAATGAAAGCAGTCTCATCCCCTATACACCAAGAGATTCATCTACCTTATGAAGGTGGTGAATCATCATTTATGGGGAGGCTGCTACTCCCATCATTTCATTGTACATGGACACGGACCAAGGCTCAGAAGTTAAACTCGAAGAGCCTAAACAAAATGACATAAATGAGCAACAAACAGTAGACAATAATCCTTTAAACACAGATGAAAAGCCACCCAAAATGGAAACACCAACGCCTGACACTATACCTACACCTTCTCACTCAGAAAAAGCTAACACAGAAGTCACAACAGATACCAAAACATCTGAAAACACGGATGCGGAAAACATTCCATCAAACGTCCCTTGGGCTAAGTTACCTTTCAATGTAATTAGTGAAGGGGATGCCGAATATAAAATCGTACCCACACACACATCGCCTAACGTAAAAATAAGAAGAATCAAAAAAACTGTTAAAATAATAACACAACTCCGTCCGAAATGACGCTAAACTACAACCTGTCCTGAACGACGTTAAACTATCATGTCCGCAATGACATAAAACTAAGCATGATCAGAAATGGTCGGTCAACTGGGAAATCAACCCATGTTATTCAAAATGTTCCTTGTTTGTGACTAGGACCCGAAATGGCCTTAAACTACGCATGTGGCCCAAAATGGCCTTAAACTAGTGCCAATCTGGCCCAAAATGGCCTTAAACTAGACCACACACTTACACTTTATCTTCGTCTTTCGTTTACCGTTATACTCCGAATTATGATTACATCCGTGCATTACTCTAAACAAAACAAAAAAGCAACCAAAAAATTTTACCTTGTCGTGTCATGTTTTCAATTAAGCTTAAAATCAACAAAAAAAAATGTTTTTCATACATGAAAGAATATACAAGTACAAGAGTTAACCTGTTTCATTCATCTCAATTCACAATTCCCATATAAATTTGAGTCAGAGTAGTTTCACAACAACACAAAATGATAAAAAAAAACTAAACATCTGGGACAAGAGGATCGTTCCCTTTAGATCCACTGGCATCAAGGACCCCAGCTCCACTCGGGCCAACTTCTTGGGANCAGCTTCTTGGGCATCGTCACCACCTTCATCCTAAAAATACAAAAATAATAATAATATTAATAATAAATAAATAATAATTAGAAAACTTTTTTAACATCATTCAGCGAACAAATTTCATAACACCAAAATGCTTACCGAAGGGGACCCCCCTAAGCCAAACTCCAGTCGACGAAGAATTTCCTCTTCAAAGACGCTGGCCCAATCCATTCCCTTGAGACCCAAATCAACATCCGCTAACACCTTACCCTTATAAACCGCCGACCATGTAGGATGTTTTAGGGGAAATTCACCCACAGTAACTTCCCCAGAAGCGGTTGTAATAACCCTCTTAGGAGATTCCATCTCAAGTATGGTCTTCTTCACAAAAGTATCAAACGCAGAACGTAAGCCCAAACCCTCTACGAACATCTCAAGTTGTCGTTTCTCTATAGAAACTTATTTCAATGATTTCTTATAGTGGTGCTTATGATTCTTCTCATCTTAGCCCCAGTTACGCACCTTGGAGGAAAAATCCTTCAAATCCTGGCACTTGAGATTCAATAGGTCTATCTGGGCCTTACGTTCTACTAGCCTCCAAGTTAGTGACGCATGGCGATTTAACAAGTTCCAATATCTATTGTATGTAATCTTAGACGTTCGCCAAGAACTATCACCTGTTAATCGGGCTGAAGCGAATTCATAACGAGCTTTGAGATTGTTGCGTTCGATTGATAACTTGGAAACTTCCTTCTCCTTTGTCTGGATCTGCAACCATAGTTGTTTGATGGATCACCTACAGGTCCACATCGACTTCACGTTATGCACAAGGCTTTCTGCCACCTAATTGTAAACTGGCCTCAGTTCCTGTTCCACTTCTGGGGGTAGTGTAGGCAAACTGTCAATGCTAATTGTCTCAGCAGGATCCCACCTCAGTTTAGCACCTATGCATGTGAAAAAGAACAAATGCTAAAATGACAAGAACAAGGTGTGAAAATCTCAAGTTACAAACAACGCAAAACATATATACCTATATCAGGGTGGGCCTCCTGAATTTTTTCAATAACTTCTTCTGCAATTCTAGCCACAAAATCAATCTTACTTGGCATCTCTATCCAAGTAAATGGCTCATGGGTGCAGGATGAACTAACCTCTACAGTCCTCTCAGGGGGAACCATCTTCATGGGTACGTCTAACCGCACCATCCTAGTTTCGCTGCCTTTCTCTAGAAGAAATGAAAAAATGAACATAAAATACCATGGAAATGACAATTAACGAGGGAATATAACATAACATAAAATAAAAAGAAAACATACCGTGCTCGTTGTCACCTTCTGGGGGATCGCCTAAGTCCAGCTTTTCCTCAAGAAAGCTGCAGAACATTTGATCGACACCACCCTGGTCATCCAAGGGCTCAGTTTCTGTGGTGTTCCCCTTCAACTCTTCCATCCCTCCTCCTTGATCTTTCTCCACATTTTCCCCCTGACTATTTTGCTCTATGTTAGTCTCCTCTTCTTCAGTAATAGTCTCTAAGGCCTGGTTCCTCACTTCTCAAGTCGAATCCAAAGGCATCAGTGGGATGTAGGCAATCAAGGTAAAAATTATGAACCAAACGAAAACAATAAAGCAATAAGCATGCAAAGTCTAATTACTAGGCATCTTGAATTGTATACACTTCACTCGTGTCTCGTGGATGTTTGAGGCTTCTTTGGTTGAGCGCTTGCGCTTTGTTAGCTTCCCCTTTGCCTTGCCAATGGTTTCTTTGATAACCCGCTCTGCTCTTCTCGCAGTGAGAGGCACATCAGTTGGCTCTAATCCCAAGCTATTGTGAGTGTGAATTGACGTACCCGATGACCCCCCTATCGTAATAGACACGGATTCATCAATTCCCTTAGGAGGGTCTTGGGACTCGGCAACTTCAAACAAGTGGTTGATCCATGGGCAGGATAATTGAACCCGATCCTGTAGAACATACTTGTCGTCTACGTGAACTACTAGAAACTCGGCTAAATGGCACAGGTAACCAAAAAAAAAGGCAAAGGTGAAGTGGGACTGCACCTCGACATTCGAGCGCAATCGCACTATCTCCTTATGTAGGCTTGATAGCAAAAATTGGGCCCAATTGTAGCATGCTCTGGTTTCTAGGATAGTTCGCATGATGCATACAGCTTCGACCCCAAGACTCCACACCTGGGACAAGGATTTTTGGAATACTCACACCCTAAATAAGGGATATAGCTCATACACCTCCTCAACTTTTGATTTCCCTTGCATTGGGAATCCCTTGGCACCCTTGGCCACGCCTAGCCAGTCCTCCAATTCACGAACCGTTTGGAGCTATTTATGAACCCTGTCTAAAGCTACAGTTATACCATCTGCCGATACACCAAATAAGTTCAAAAAGAACTCAGGCGATAGATGGAAAATGATCTTAACACCCTTAATCCGAGTGCTGTAGTAGGAGACAGACTCATTGAAAGAATCCACGATCCCGATCATTTCCGCTATTGATACATCAGGACTTGGGGTCGTGAAGAGCTCCATGACGCCGACATTGTCTAAGAAATGAACAATGGCTAGCGGGGCATGGGTATGCAACCATTTTTGAGGCTTATTGACCTTCTCAAACTTCATTGACAGGGTGGTTTCGGTTCGACCCATTGTGAGAAGGTCCCTGCCAGGAGGTACGTTAACTGCGAACACAATTCGAAATCATCATATCAGTATAACCCCCGGAAATTGAATAAATACATTAGCACACCTAGGAAGTGTTGTCATTCACCATCAGTGGTGGACTTGGGTATGCTCCCTGAACCAGAGTCACGAGGGAAAACTGGCCCCTGGTTTGACCAATCTTTATCCAGCCATCCGCGAGCTTGGCACATTGCCAACACTCTAGAGAACCGTTGGTGAAAATAGATGATATCACCCTTCATTTGAGCTAATACAGCTTTACAAAGGATGGGACCCATCATAAATGCCTCTAGAGTGGTACGAGCTAAGGCAAGCCCATCATCCCTGACACATATTCTGTCTGCATTAACTTTAGGCCTACAAATGAATGGACATCAAAACTGAGGCAAATGCCAAACGGTGAAAAGAAACAATAAACTTAAACGGTCCTACATGTCCACTCGGTACATTGTGCTAGGAGGGTTCTTGAATAGTGTGTGCGCACGTGCGGCTAAAAATAAGGTGTTGTCGGGTAGTCCTGCCCTCGTGGTAATCGGGCCCACATGCGCGCTAACGAGCATGTGGACTTGGGCCCGTGGGAAGAACCGTCATCATTCGTAAGCTCCCCCTCATCGATGTCTTTCATGAAGACAACGACATCCTCTGCGGCTCCTGGTAGCATTGTCTCAAGCATGCTCTGTGCCACCAGTTCACTTAGGTGTGACCAGATGACCACTTCAAAATTATCCAATATGAAGGGTAGGAATTCAGATGCACCTTCTCTGAACTAGACCCCGTTGTGGTCCACAGTTAGGTCCGAGGTAGGCTCATCCGCCTCCATGGGGCCAAACCATGTTAGCACCCCAACAAGCTCAACCATGAGGATAAAAGGCTTGGTGTCCCTGCAAACAACCAAATTACCAACGTAAAATCAGCCATGCATCAAAACGACACTGAAAAAACAAAAAGAGTTCATATCGAAGACCGATACTTAGCAAAATTTCCTAACTATTTACGTTCGGCATATACGCTGCAAAACATAGCGTATACGCTATCAAAATCTGTTCACGCTCAGCGTATACACTGCCTGACCTGGCATATACTCTGACAACCAATTGTTTACATTGTCGCCCGAACCTCTTACGCTTAGGGTATACGCTGAAGAAACCCTCAGCGTATACGCCATAGAAGCTGTCAGCGTAAATAGTCTACGCTAGACACTGAACAAATAATTTACACCAAAAATAGTTTACAAGAAAATAGGTCTATGCTGAACCATACTTAAAAGGACTGAAATGATTCATGCTCAGCGTATAGGCTGAAGAAACCCTCAGCGTATACGCTGTACAACCTTTAGCGTATATGCTGGTACAATCGTCTATGCTTTATGCAAGAAAAAGTGATTACGCTATACACTGAAATTAGATTATGCTATGATAGTCTATGCTATCAAGACTTTACGCTAACTCCTTACGCTCGGCGTATACGCCGAAACCCTCTACGCTGACTCTTTGTGCTCGGCGTATACGCCGAGGCCCTTTACGTAACTGTCTACACTATGAAACATGCACAAGAAAAAAATTAATCAATAGAGATAGAATCAGAGCCTACCTACGTGACGATCCAGGCCACGATGGAATCTGTGGTCTGGCCAGGCACTGCAGCATGGCTTCGCTCTCCTCTGCAAAGGTCAAGTCAGGACCCTTCCTCCCCTGCCCTTCCACTTCCTTGCCTTTGCCCATCTCAGCGTCTACATTGGGGTTCAGTCGTCGGCATCTATGCTGGGGTTCAGTCATCGGCATCTACACTGGGGTTTAGTCATCGGTGTCTATGTTGGGGTTCAGTCGTCGGCGTCTACACTCAAGGTTTCACAAGTTTACGCTTAGGCCAAGGTTTCGCAGCTTACGCTTACGCTGGGAAGTTTACGCTCAAAGTTTACGCCTGATTTTACGCTCTCTAACTTTACGCTCAGAATACAGTAACAAATGATGCCCCCCCTTTATATAGTGCTCCGCCGTCGCTGTCACCGCCGCTTACGCCGCCGCCTCTTGGTTTGCTACTTTTTACCTTTTTACTCTTTTTTCACCAAAATTTAATCAAAAAAATAATTAAAAACTATATATTTTTAAAATAAACATAAATTACTACATCC